>JAEMWC010001373.1:0-67500 GCA_016490735.1 Pachyseris speciosa | reverse complement strand
TTGCCTTAAGATAGCAATGTTCAATTTGCTTTATTAGCGTGAACTGTTACAATTTTCAAATCAGTCGAGCTTCTCGGCCCTTTTACCGTCTTGCTAAGCTATAATTATCGGAAACTTTTCTCAAATTTGCATACGTCTGGCGGGTTAATTTAAAATGCAACTTTTTCTTGACAGTTGTCCTATAGTTTCATGTCCACCATATAAACTTGTCACTTGTCTTGTCACTTGTCTCTTGGCTTAACAGCACTGGTTGCAAAAATAAAATACTTAAGACAAAGCCCAAGACAACCAGCTAAAGGGCAATTACATGGCAGTTGTGTTAGTTGCATCCATCTCCGAGTTTTCCTTGGTTTCAGAAAAAAAATACCGATTAACAAATACTTTATCTTTCCCATTCTTCAAATGGACCACTTGTTAGAACTAGGTGTCTTGTACATGTAAGTAAATCAGGAGACCTTAAGAGAGGCCTCTTCTAAGTGTTTTCAGAAAAGAAGTCGCAACCCTTCATCTCCTCATTCGACAACATTGTTGTCGTCATATCCGCTCTTGTTTATCGGTTCGTTCAGTTCTCAGCTTTTCTCTTGTCTTTGCCCTTGCCCTTGTTCTTGTTCCTCTTCTACCTCTTCTTGCTTTTCGTCTTGATCTTCAATGACCCTCAAAGAGATGTGGTCAGTGCTTGACCTTCTACCACGTTTTTTAGAGGTATGAGTAAAAGTTATCATCCAAGACCTACTGGTAGAAGAGCGGCGTGATCTGTACTTGAGTATTTGTTTAAGAGCGCTTTGAAAGTTCTCGCTAAAAATGAAACAAATGCATGGGTTGATGGCGCTCCAAGAGTGTAATACGAAGTAAACAACGAAAGGAATCACAGTTTGAAATGCACATAGAGGTGGCACCCACCATTTCCACACAAAAATACGGATAAACAGGAAAACAAACACAGGACCTATGCAAACAACAAAAGTTGTTAATATTGCTACTGACAATCGCATAATCTGTATGTTATTCTGATATGCACGGGATCCAGAACATGGGGACATTTTTTTCCTTTCATTGTGCCTCCGTTTAAGAGTCCAAGCTATGGTGCCGTACACGATGGCTAAGACACAAACTGGAACAAGAAAGAAAGTGATGAATATTGCCGTGACAAAGTTCTGATGAGTCTGGACGGGGTCAGCACCCCAATCTAGCATGCAGTTATACGAATTCCCTTCTGGGGTCAGACGAAAAGTGTAAAAATACGGTACATGAACCGAAATGGCCACGATCCACGTACACAGGATGCAGATTAGACGCACTTTGGACGAGATGACGTTTATCTTCAGTGGGAAGACGACGGCAACTAGCCTGTCTACAGATATCAAGAGAAGACTTTCAATAGAGACAACCAGAGAAACATCAGGAAGAAAGTAGCAAAGCTTGCATAAGGTGTTTCCAAGTAGTAACGGAGTGACGACCAGAAAGGCTTGAGAGCCTGTAACGGTCTTCGCAATTGTAACGGGCATGATTGTTAACGGAGTGAAGAGATCGGAGGCAGCCATGTTCACAACGAAATAATTGATTGACCTCCGTAGCGGTTTGTTCTTGCAAAAGATCAGGATGATGAGGGAATTTCCAACCAACGAAACAAGGAGAATAATGGAATAGGCCACAACTTTCAACGTTTTTTCCGCTCTTGAGTCTTCACGACAGCCTTCGACATGGTCGGTAACGTTTAAAGGTTCTTCTGTGGTGGCTGAAACGTTGTATGGAAATGTCAAGCTGAAGTTTTCGACCATGACTGCGTTGCTTCCCTTGAGAAAACTGGGGATTTGATTATTATCTTGCTGTCGTGTGCAGAGTCGTGTTATTACTTTCACCGTGTCGGTAACAATGTTAACAATGGAGGTGGAAGTTCGATTATAAAGGCCTGATCACGGACAATGCAGCTTTAAAGCTGATATCATATATCACCATCATTACCCGGGCTGCGCGCGTCTCGCGCGGCGCCCGGGTCTAGAACTACCGACGGTTCTCGAATTCTTTTTCGTCGTCGAGTATCATCCACAAATGGCACTTCCGGCGTTTCTGCGCAAGCGCTAACTATTTTTAACAACAGTGATGCGTGTTGTCACGTATGGGAAAATGTCGATTCATCTTGTGGCTTTTGAAGTCTGAACAAACAATATGTTAAGAGAAGTGTCTATGCGAATGTTTGGAAGTTCAACGGCGAGAAGAAAGTTTTTAACATGAGTAAACTTAGCGGCAGATGGACTGCCGTGTTTCCCCGTGTCTGCTTCAGTAGACAGCGAGTAGTCTCTAATTTTGGCGACGGATTGTGGGGGCACGTGCGCGCGCGAAGTTGCGAGGAGACGCGACGCGAGGGGAGCGCCAAAAATTAGAGACTACAGACAAAGGGAGTTTGACCTTTCACGGCCGAGTGATTCGAGTGTAAATCTCATATCAACAGCAAGAATGATGCCTGTTGTCACGTATCGGAAAACGTCGATTCACCTTGTGTTTTTGAAGTCTGAACAACTAATATGTTAAGACAGGTGTCTATACGATTGTTTGCAAGTTCAACAGCGAGAAGAAAGCTTTTAACATGACCAAAATTTAACTCCAGATGGACTGCCGTGTTCCCGTATCCGCTCCATTGAGATGTACATTTTGTTGATAACTGAAGTACGGGATATCACACACCCCTGAGACTTTGACAGGTAGTTTATTTACTATTTTGCCACAATATCTCAATTTCTGGACTTTAATTTTTGAATGATAAGCGATTATATTTTACAAATGTACTAGCGTCCCTTGAAACTGTCCAGAAACGTTCCTTTCTTGTGTTTCAAATGACCCTGGATTGACGTATTTGTAAACAGTTTCACTCTGCTAATTAATTTTCTACTCACATTTCACTCCATTCACATTTATGCGAAAAAATCCAACATCATTCGATAAGCGTTTCCTTTCTCAAACAATTATCCATCGAAGCGAAAACAAGTGTGCTTAGTTTTTTTTTTTTTGGAATCAATACACTATTTTTATCATCTTGCATAACGATAAACCTCTGTGGCCTAAAGGTCATTGTTGCTGCCTGTGACGCAGCTAACCCGAGTTCGATGTCTGTTAGTGGTATATATCACGGGCTTTATTTTTTCTGTTTCTCTTTTTCTTGTTCTTTTAAAAATATTTTTTACAAGTGTTATAATTATTGTTCTCAATGGTTGAGCTGTATTTTAGAGGAATATATGTTGATAGGGGTCTAAAGAAATAGACTCCAACACAAGCTAAACACAATGCGTCCGATGTAAGAAAGACAGACTTCCCTCTATTCTTTTGTTTAGCACTAAGTTAGGGATACAATACTGTTTTTTGCAAGCCCGGGTTTAGGCTAATTGTAGCCTCTTGTTTTCTTTTTACCCGGGCTGCGCGCGTCTCGCGCGGCGCCCGGGTCTTAAACTACCGACGGTTCTTCTTTTTCGTCGTCGAGTATCATCCACAAATGGCACTTCCGGCGTTTCTGCGCAAGCGCTAACTATTTTTAACAACAGTGATGCGTGTTGTCACGTATGGGAAAATGTCGATTCATCTTGTGGCTTTTGAAGTCTGAACAAACAATATGTTAAGAGAAGTGTCTATGCGAATGTTTGGAAGTTCAACGGCGAGAAGAAAGTTTTTAACATGAGTAAACTTAGCGGCAGATGGACTGCCGTGTTTCCCCGTGTCTGCTTCAGTAGACAGCGAGTAGTCTCTAATTTTGGCGACGGATTGTGGGGGCACGTGCGCGCGCGAAGTTGCGAGGAGACGCGACGCGAGGGGAGCGCCAAAAATTAGAGACTACAGACAAAGGGAGTTTGACCTTTCACGGCCGAGTGATTCGAGTGTAAATCTCATATCAACAGCAAGAATGATGCCTGTTGTCACGTATCGGAAAACGTCGATTCACCTTGTGTTTTTGAAGTCTGAACAACTAATATGTTAAGACAAGTGTCTATACGAATGTTTGCAAGTTCAACAGGGAGAAGAAAGCTTTTAACATGACCAAAATTTAACTCCGGATGGACTGCCGTGTTCCCGTATCCGCTCCATTGAGATGTACATTTTGTTGAATAACTCAAGTACGGGATATCACACACCCCTGAGACTTTGACAGTTAGTTGATTTACTATTTTGCTACAATATCTCAATTTCTGGACTTTAGTTTTTAAATGATAAGCGATTATATTTTACAAATGTACTAGCGTCCCTTGAAACTGTCCAGAAACGTTCCTTTCTTGTGTTTCAAATGACCCTGGATTGACGTATTTGTAAACAGTTTCACTCTGCTAATTAATTTTCTACTCACATTTCACCGGGACTCCATTCACATTTATGCGAAAAAATCCAACATCGTTCGATAAGCGTTTCCTTTCTCAAACAATTATCCATCGAAGCGAAAACAAGTGTGCTTAGTTTTTTTTTTTTTGGAATCAATACACTATTTTTATCATCTTGCATAACGATAAACCTCTGTGGCCTAAAGGTCATTGTTGCTGCCTGTGACGCAGCTAACCCGGGTTCGATGTCTTTTAGTGGTATATATCACGGGCTTTATTTTTTCTGTTTCTCTTTTTCTTGTTCTTTTAGAAATATTTTTTACAAGTGTTATAATTATTGTGCTCAATGGTTGAGCTGTATTTTAGAGGAATATATGTTGATAGGGGTCTAAAGAAATAGACTCCAACACAAGCTAAACACAATGCGTCCGATGTAAGAAAGACAGACTTCCCTCTATTCTTTTGTTTAGCACTAAGTTAGGGATACAATACTGTTTTTTGCAAGCCCGGGTTTAGGCTAATTGTAACCTCTTGTTCAATTTTGTTTTGTCAACATTAAGTCCCTTTTGTTTGCCTTACTGGCATGGTGAGCAATTAATTCTTCTCTTTAACATATTCACTTACTCAGGCTAGGAATAACTTGTGGCTTTTTTAGTAAAAGCTCTGGAAAATAGAATTCCTTGCTTCTTAGATGAATATTGGGACACCCTTTTGCTTGTCAACAGTATTTCAAGTAATAGAACCGCGGTATCACACTTCATATTCCAATTTGGGTGGTAAAAGCAACAAATGAATCATCAAAATTTATCCCTGCCAAGAATGACAAGGAAAGATTGCTTGGCGGACAAAACCGTAGAATGTTAAAGTCATTTTGTCGGCGTATCTCAGAAGATCTGTAATCTGTTAAGGCGCCCAATTTGTAGTGATATCGACGATAATGCATGGACTAAATTAAAGTCGACGTGTATGTTTTGGTAATGTTTTCAATCCTTTGACAGAATGATAATCAAGAGGCGAATGAGATGCTAAATTCAGTTTCCTCTTGGTTAAATGGATGTCAATAAATAGAAATGAAACATGAATGCCAAAGGAAGATGTTTGACCGCTTTCTAGAGGTGCAGGTGAAGGTTTTGTCATTCGAAGACTACTGGTAGAAGCATTTGATCTGTAATTGAGTCTTTTATTTTAAGAGCGCTTTGAAAGTTCTTGCTAAAATACGGAGCTTGAGAATTTTTACTGAGCACATTTTAGTGGTTATCGGTCATTTCAGCTAAGCCCCCTCAGTCTCATTGGGAGATATTTCAGTTTTAAGTCACCGGTTCAGATAGTTGTTTACTGATAAGCTTTGTGGGAGAAGATATGCTAAGTATTTCTGATTAACAGGTCATGGTAAACAAAAGTTCAAATTTAAAATGCCTAATGATCAGCTGGCATATAATAACCACTGACTTTCTCAAACTAAGTGGGTTATCTTTCCGGCCGATATTTAAATATATGAGTCCTGATACCTTAACAACTAACCTTGCTTGTCAATCCTTTCGACCAACTCAGCTTGTGAGAACCTCAGCGCATGTCAGACAAAATCAAGCTCTCCCGGGGGTAGGGGGTGAGGGAGGAAAGGAGAGAAGGAGAGCTCGGCCCGGGTCGCATTAGGACCAATTTTGTGAAAAATTGTTTACTCTAGGGATTAAAATCTGTCAACACGTCTATTTTCTAATGCGACTCCTCATTTGTGCTTTTTCAAAAATTTCAAAATCGGAAAAAAACATCAAAGACGCCGGTGTGCTTGGGTGGGGCTGACCGATTTTTCCAAATTTCGTAAAAACAAAGGAGCCCGCCGTCAAAGCTGTCAACGGTTGTCAAAATCGACTCCCGATAGCTCTATATAGATACGGCGAGGTCACGAAACGCAAAAGAGCGCGGGAAATTTCCTCATTCATTTCGTATGCTCTATTCGAAACATGGACAGGCGAGATTTTTTCTACCCGTTCTACGGTCAAATGCCGAACACGTCCTACCTTCAGGATCTGAGCCAAGAACCTCCATTTTGGCCCGGTTTAAGCCCCGAACAAAGAACACCTGAGAGCCACTTGCCACTCAGTTATACCAGAAGCTCTCCAGCGAGTGCAAATATTTCTGGCGAGTCCCAACAGTCTCCGTGCTCGAGCAACTCTGACGACTCTCCTGATGCCGTTTCAGCTTCTAGAACGGAACAACAAGGGAGGAAGTCCTACGAAAAGTGGAGCGAAGAAGAAAAAAAGCTGCTGGTCCGACTTTGGGCGGACAATTTCGACAGTCTGGAGAGCAAGGATGCTCGGAAAGTTTGGGAGCGGATTGCTCGTGAGCTGAGCACAAAATGTGGCACTAAAAAAACAAGTGACAAGTGCCAGAAGAAGATGAAATAATGGATTGACCGATACAAGGCTGCCAAGGACTGGAACAGGAGACAGAGCGGGGGAAACCGAAAGCAGTCGGTTTTCTATGAAGAAATCGACCAAGTTCTTGGCTGTAGAGATGGCGTGACACTCCGTCACGTCGCTCAGGCAGGCTCCAGCTCTGGTAGTACTTCTGTTGAAGAAGAGAAGGCTAGCAACGAAGAGGAGCAGATTGTTGCAGGAGAAGATAGTAAGAAAGAGAAGAGAACACAAAGGAAACTGAGCAGAAAGAGAGCTCGGGAGGAGGAAAATGATCAAGAGTACAAGGAAATGTTTAAAGCTGCCTTCTCGGGCATGGACGAACAACGCAAAGAAATGACTGCATTTATGACAAATTTTAATAGGGTTCAAGAACAGCAAGCTGAAACCATGAACTCTTTAGTAGGGGCCTTGACCCAATATTTGCAAAACAATAACAAATGAAATACATGTTGTGATTTCAATTGACGTTTGAACAGTGTTTGATAAATGTAAGTCCACAACAGAGAAACATTAATTCAACTGTAATTATAATTGGTATCGTCTTCTTCCTCACTGCACTGGTGATACTCAGCATTAAAAGTGTTTCTGATAATGTTACAGTACTGACTACACTACAACCAATGATATAATTTGTTAATGTGTGAACTTGAATTTCCCAGAATGGGATTGTTACTGGTCGTTACTGACAACGTTTTGTTGGACCTAGATCAAAATAAAATTGAGAAAATCATTTGGAAGGCTATTTTAGCCTGAAACGAAGTCCTTGAGGATATTTCTTATATCATCCCCATCTCGAATTGCATTTGGCGGTATATTTCCAGCTAGCTCGTGTCTCATAAATTTGAATTTCTGCGTCCAAAAATTGGACGCAAAATGCTGATTGGCTGATTTGACCGGGTGATGACGTGATCTATCATCGAGCGTGGACTGCGTGGTTTGATTGTTTGGTTTTTGTCCGGAAAAGGCGAGACATTTGTATTCCGCGAAGCGAAGAAGTCTCCAAATATATGAAACTGTCCGTCAGATTTGAAACCAGAACAGCGTCTAGCAGTCGATAGCTTACTTCAAAGCAAAGATGTTCTCTCTGTTTTGGCTACATAATTTGGCAAAAGTATCAGTGCGCGCCGCTGCGATCTAAAATAGTTGGTCGCAGACAGTATTGTTTGTTTTCCCACTTCAAAGCGTTATCAACGACAAGGTCGCCGAAGCCCGAAGTATGGGGATGTCTGTTGCGATCTTTCTTTTGACCGGGGCTTCTATCTGGCGTAGTTGCCGAGGTTGGCAAAGTTCGCTTTATCCTTGGTCCGACATCCGATACTTCAACTTCATTCTCCGGCTTCAGTTAGCAAACTTTGGGTTTACCGCGTTCAATGTGGCCGCAATAAAGCTGAAACCTTCGCTGGTTTTTCGTATTTTTGTAGCTCACGGTAGGCAGAAACTGAAGAGTTATTTTTTTCCGCGACGATTCCCGTCTTTTGCATTGCGTGTGCCAAAGTTGTTCTTTCGTGTCCTTTCCTGTTCGACGGAAGAAACAAATTTCCGGTTTGCGCTGATTGCCCAAATTTTGACAGCTCAGGCAGCCGGAAGCGATAGGGAGCATTAGGGGCGGAATTCAAATCGCAGAGAGATCGTTGCAAGCTCTCTTTCCATTTTTCCCTCCTTCCACCCCCCACCCTCCGAGAGAGCTTGCTCGCAGGCTAGCTTTGGCAGGTTGTTGGCAACTTTAAATTACCAAGTTACTAAGTTACAAACCTGAGACTGGCACAGTTCAGTTCAGTTTACACCGTTTGTGTAGTTATCTTTATTTTGTTACTTAAGAAATATTATTGACAACCGATTTTTGTTTTTCAGCACTTGTTTTGCATTTGTTAATTAAAGCATTTCTTACGTTTACATACAAAATAAAAATTTAGAAAGAGAAAAACACACCCACACGCACACGCACACACACACACACACACACACACACACACACACCCACATATATAGTACAAACAAAAGAATACAAAGCTAAACAAAGCTATTACAGCAATACAGTTGCTTAGTATGTAAATTACAATGACATCACTTTAATTAATCATAACATCACTTATTCGCAAAAACGCTTATTAACTTTTCCCACTTTCTAAAATGATTGTTTAATTTGTCTCTTTTCCTGGCAATATGAAGTTCGATGTTGTAAATACGTCTTGTCCTGGCTATAAAACCTTCAAGAGAAGGTATACCATTCTGGTATTTCCGAGAGTAAATATAAAACTTACCCAGAAGCAAAATATGGTTAAACAGGAGAAAATCTTCTGCAATATCGAATTTACCAAAAATGACATCCTCTTCTTTAAGGTTATGAACAGAGATGTTATTATCGCGCAACCAGGACAAGACATGTTTCCAAAAACTAGATGATACTCTACAGGAAAAGAGTAAATGCTCTACGGATTCAACCTCTATTTGGCAGAAAGCACAGGATGCCGACTCAGCCATGCCGAAACGAAACAGTTTTTCGTTTGTACAGACAATACGGTTTAAAATTTTAAACTGAAATTCTCTAAGTTTAGATTCTAATGTTGTGCGAAAAGATAGCGAATAAACACTTTTCCAATCAATATCAATGTTTGAATACTTTGCAGCTAACTTTACTTTAGCAGTAGGCGTTGTTTCTTTTTTCTCCAGGAAAAGCCGGTAGATTTGCTTTGAGGAAGCATCAAGAATTGGAACCAAATTGTTACTTATTAGGATAGCAGGTGAATCCGGAAGTGGATCAATCATCGGTGCAGTAGTTGCCCTTTTAATTGTCAAGCGCCAACTGGCAGGCATAGAGTTAATAATACCGATAATGAAGAAACCTTGCTCAGGATTGAGATTTTCTTTAGTTGAAAATAGATCGCAAATTTTTAAAAACCCTAAATCTGCAATATCTCTACGATACACAGATTTCTTATTAATGCAGAGAAGCTTGTTATTCCAAATAACTTCATTTGCAATTTCGTGTAGCGAGCTGGGTGTTTTTGCATTTACTTCTGACCACGCATCGAGACATTGCTTGTAGAAATTTGGTAGATAAATTATTAATTTAGAAGTATCAAAATTACAATACAATATGAGTTTCCCACCAACGGGGATAAGAATCTCATTTAAAAAAGCTTTCCACGGACTTTTATAGTCTTCCAAATATTTTTTTATACATATCACTCGTCTGGTACGAACTATAGAATCAATATCGAGCATATTTAAGCCACCCTTCTCAACTTCCGAAATCATCACATTTCGTTTTACTTTATCTTTCCCATTCCAAATAAAATAGTAAAAAAGCGAGTCTGCCTCTTTAATAAGGTCTTTAGAAATTGGCAACACCGACGCTCTAAACATAAACTTAGGGATGGCAAAGGTTTTTATAATTTGTATTCTACCTAAGAGAGAAAGACCACGCATTTCCACAAATTGATCGTCTTCTTACGTGATTTCAAAGTATTCCTAAAATTCAATTCCTCTCTTTGTTTAACGTCATAGCCAAAGTAGACGCCTAGAATTTTAATAGTGTTCCAAAGATTTGGCATATCAGAATACCCCTCCCAAAGAGAGGGTATTCGGTTTTTTCATTATTTATTTTTAAACCAGAACATTCACCAAAAGTCTTCAGCGTAACGAATAGGTTTGTATATGAACTATTATCTTTGATAAAGCAGGTCATGTCATCAGCGAAAAGGGAAAGTTTAACAGGTTCATCTCGTATCGTATCGTCTTTTTCAGCATTGTATTAATTCCTTTTTCAAACACCATCCATCCATTTCTTTTATTAAAATACCAATTGCTGGCGTGTCAGTCGCTTCATATTAACATGATACGTCGTGACCTAATGAATCGAACAGCGCAGAACTTTGACATTTATAGGCCAGTTTCAATGAAGAAATATGCAAGTTGACTTGTAGTCTTTTAATTTTCGAAATCACGCACCACTGAACAGCGGCAAGTCTGCGTGATGAACAAACTAGATCAAAAGGCCAATAAAAATAATTGATCAATCAGGGGCATCATCTAACAATAACAAACAACAAACGACCGCGTTGGATAAAGGGTGAAAATGGGCCTTTAATAAACAGAGGAAGTCAACCTGCAATTTTTGTTTCGAATTATTCGGTCTTAGGCCCAAAGCAACTTTAACCTGCTGGTTAACCTCTTGAAAGATAATTTTGGAAGACTGCAGCCAAGACAAAATGCTGTTCCAAAAGAGCACAATTATTGCACATTCCCAAAATAAGTAAAAAAGGCTTTCTCTATCACTATGGCAGAAAATACAAATCTCGTCATCCCATTTTTCTAGAAAGGTGTTGGTCGCTAATCTGCGATGTACGAATTTTGAATTGAAAAGTATAAGCTTCGAGCTCTCAGCGTTTAAAGGCCATTTCGTAAGCTGCTTTCATACCCTTTAATATCCAGCTTGTGTTTCCTCTATCTGCCTACGTTAATCATTGATTACCGAGATAGTTTCGTAGAATTTTTAAGAGGATACCTGCGGGCCACATTTATCTTGGAAAGAGTTCAGGGATGAAAGAGTCGAACATTGAATCTGCGACTTTGGTTATGCCTTTGAGAAACTAATCCTTGCAAGAAACAGGCCTGTTGCCAATTATAATTCTTATCAGTGGGGTGTACCTTATCAGACGTCAACTTTTCCTCAAAGATGTCAGATGTTTTAATTAAATGCGGTCAGATGTTTTAATTAAATCTTTCATATTTTTGAAATCAAGATTTCCCAGTATTACCGCTTTGCCTCCATGATCGTGACTAAAACACCACACGAATACTACGAGTAACACACGAGTAACACACGCAAACACACACACCCTCAAATACTAATTTCTGCCCACACTACCCCCTTGAATTAATAAATACACCAAAGATTTCGGAGAAAAATCCAATTTCTTGTATTTTACTTTGTAGATTTCATGCGTATTACCCACATTTGACCCTATGTTACCTGTGTGTTACTCGTATGTGTTCGTATGTTACCTGTGTGTTACTCGTATGTATTCGCATGTTACTTGTATGTTACTCGTATATATCTGTATGTACCCGTATGTCACTCGTATGTACTCGTATGTTCTAGTACGTTACTCGTGTGTAACTCGTAGTTCTCGTGTGGTGTTTTAGTCACGATCTTGCCTCCATAGGGTTGAAGTTTCAAATCAAATATGCTTTTTCAGCTGCTGCCGGTTTTAGTATTGAAGTATTCTTTAGTCCTGTAGGCTTTAAGGGCTTTGTTAAAAGAAGCTATATTTATCATTATAAGTCCACCTTCTGAAAAATCAATTTATCATTACATTTCGCTTTTAATTTTATCTCCTTTTCCGTTCCAAAGGAATGAGTAGCTCTTAATCTGTTCGTTCGAAGTGGACCAAGAATATATTAATTGTGATACCTCGAGACGTTTTAACACCATGAATTTCCCCAACAGGTTTCTATTTTGAACGTTTAGAGTTTCAGCTACAGAGTGGTCTAATTGTAGGTTTTAATGTAATGTTTAATAAATGAGCAGGAGTGTTTTTGTCAAGTTTAAAACACTGGGCGCAGCCGAGTGTTTTAGGACTTGATAAAACACGAATTGCGAATTTATTAAACGGCTTAAAAAGCTTTATAGTACATCTATCCATTCTTAATCTATAAATTTAGATTTTGGGTTATTTAGGCCTAGAAAATCGGATGTAAAAATTAGCCGTGTCTTTATCAGATATAAAGACACTCATTGCAAATTAATTTCTTTTGTATATCAAACATGAATTATTAATGACTTTTTTAAACATGACTTACATAGATTCCAGCTTAGTTCTCCCTGTTTATACAAAATAAAGATGTGTGCTCCATCACGTTTCTTAATACCTATCTGCTAAGGCTAAATGCACGTTATCATATTCATTTTTGGCTTTTTTCATGTTTAGTTGAAACGCTTTCTAAAATATTTTGGTTTTCTCCAAACAAGCATTTTCCGGAAGAAATGGGCTTACTATGGGTAAATTCGAGCGGGATTTCGCAAAAAAAACGCCGTTTGTCTTTAACCCTCTTAAAATCGAAACATCAGAGTCGTAATATTTAGCGAAATAACACGGAAGCAATGAGATCTTAAGAGCACACGTTTATTGCAAAACTTACGGATACAGAAATTGCTGGTACAGTATGAAGTACTTTGCGGACTGTTACGTTTTCTGGAAATTTTTAAACAAAAGGGATGCCATTTTCACAGCCCTTAGAATTAAGTTCAGTATATGTATACCTTTGTCGGATAGACAGACATATAAACTCCTAACTCTTCAATTTAATTCGAAATATGAATCCATACAAAGAAAAAGCAATATTATGAAAGGTGTTCGTCATCGTGGTTTCAAATGATAGCTGAGTTAATCTTTTGTCTCACGATTGAGTCACAAAGATGTGGATCGCGACGTTTCGACCGCTATACTGCTGGGCCCGGTTGTTCGAAAGCCGATTAACTTAATCCAGGATTAGCGTATACTTTGGTTGCACTTTTTAACTTTTGGATCAAAGTTTCTTTTGCTGCTTTTTGTTTTCCAGGATTGAAGTTCTCTAATCTAAACTTTTGCAGGTCGTCAGCGTTTAGCAACGTCTGTGGATAGAGAAATTAACTCCTTGGTTAAGTTTTAATCTTGGATTAGGGTTAATCGGCTTTCGAACAACCGGGCCCTGGTCTTCATCAGGCGATGGTGTCGACTGGCTACGTGTGAGTATAAGAAGCACCGTGGCTGGTGGTGATTGGCGCGTTTCGATCCTCGCTTAGGCTGTTGTTGATTGGAGGATTTGGATCCTTGTCGTTCAGACTAGAAATTGTTCCCTCAGCGGTCCGCCTTGGTACTGATCGGCTGTTGTGTTGTTTGATCGTGGGCATCCACGCTTCTGGAATTTCAAATCCACTGTCCCAGTTGATGTTATTAGGGTGAAGTCTTATGTGAATAGCCTCTTTAACCCTACGGGTGTACCAATCTGGGTCTCGGTCAATAAATTTAACTTCAAATGAAGAATGATCCTCGCAGTTGTGAACGCAATTTATGCAATTGCGAAAAGAAGCCTGAAAAAAAATTCAGGACTTCAACGGGATTTGAACCCGTGACCTCGCGATTACCGGTGCGATGCTCTAACCAACTGAGCTATGAAGCCACTGACGTTGGGAGCAGGTCAATTGTGGGTTCATATGTTCCCGTGAAAGAAATGAGTGTGAATGATATATGAAATGAATCATATATGAACTGCGGAAATGAAATCAAATGAAGAATGATCCTCGCAGTTGTGAACGCAATTTATGCAATTGCGAAAAGAAGCCTGAAAAAAAATTCAGGACTTCAACGGGATTTGAACCCGTGACCTCGCGATTACCGGTGCGATGCTCTAACCAACTGAGCTATGAAGCCACTGACGTTGGGAGCAGGTCAATTGTGGGTTCATATGTTCCCGTGAAAGAAATGAGTGTGAATGATATATGAAATGAATCATATATGAACTGCGGAAATGAAATCAAATGAAGAATGATCCTCGCAGTTGTGAACGCAATTTATGCAATTGCGAAAAGAAGCCTGAAAAAAATTCAGGACTTCAACGGGATTTGAACCCGTGACCTCGCGATTACCAGTGCGTTGATGCCATACATTTCTTTCACAAATTTAACTCTCGTCCAAGAGCGGATAATGTCCGGTCGCGTTGCTATGTTCTGAAACGGCGGAGGATTGGGTTCGAGCAAGCCGTATGTCTCTATCGTGTTGCTTAATCCGTTCATGCATAGATCTTCCCGTCTCTCCAATATAAACCTTACCACATTCGCAGGGAATCTTGCAGACTACTCCGTCTTGTTTTACTGGATCGACAATGTCCTTAGGTCGCACTAGGTGTGATCTAAGAGTTGTGTCAGATCTTAAAACAGTCCGTATGCCTTGTTGTTGTAGGCAACGGCGAAGAGCCTCCGATGTGCCGTATGGCAGAACCATAGTAGATTTAATTTCGGGTTCAGGTTCTTTAGTCGTTGTTCGTCCCTTAGTTTTCGTAAGATTTTTTACAAACGAAAACGGATAACCGTTGGAAACAAGGACCGATGAGAGGTGTTTCTTTTCATGAGAGATAACTGATGGTTTTGTTATGAGGTGTTTAGATCGATCGTACAGGCACTTGACAATACAGCTTTTTACAGATCGCGGGTGGTGTAAATCATACGCTAGGTACTGGTCAGTGTGTGTAGGCTTTCTGTAAACACTGGTAGAGAGGTATCCATTCGAATCCTTGATGATCAACGTATCAAGGAAGGGAACTGAGTTGTCATTCTCAGTTTCCATTGTGAGACGGATCGTCGGCTATTGACTATTGAGGTGTTGTATGAAGGAGCCAACTTTGTCACGATCTAAGATGGTAAAGGTGTCATCCACATAGCGTTTCCAGGTCTTAGGTGTGCAGGGCGTCGATGTCAAAGCTTGCTCCTCAAAACCCTCCATGTAGAGGTTAGCTATCACTGCGGATACCGGGCTACCCATGGCTGCTCCTTCTTGCTGTTCGAAAATCAGTCCATCATACTGGAAGTATGTGGATCTAAGAACGAAACTCAAGAGGTCTGCAATCTGCGTAGGTGTTAGAGTCGTGCGGTTGGCAAGGCACGGGTCAGTTTCCAGTTTTCGCAGTGCAGTCTGTACTGCTCCTTCGATTGGAACGTTCGTAAACAGAGACACTAAGTCGAAAGACACCATGATCTCGTTTTCTAGTACCCTTTCACCGTTCACAATGGACACAAAAAGAGCTGAGTTGTCAACTGTGTACTCTGAGTTCCCAGTTAGGGGAGATAATACATCGGCTAAGTAGGAAGACAGATCATAAGCAAAGGTGTTCACACAAGAGACTATAGGTCTCAGTGGTGTGTTGGCCTTTTGTATCTTGGGAAGGCCATAAATTCTAGGTGGTTGCTTATTCTTGGGCCTGATCTTGTTATACACAGAATCTGTCAGGTGTCCACCTCGCTTCAGGCTCAGAAGTTTTTCAGTCAACTTTCGGCTTAAACGGTCCGTTGGGTCCTTCTTAAGAAGTCGGTATGGACCAGTCTCACTCGGTGCCTTTATCTTATCATGATAGGTGTTCTAATCTAGCACTACACTGGCACGATCATTATCTGCTGGGAGAATCATGATGGAGGCATCCTCTTTCAAACCTTTGAGTGCATGTCGCATCTCCCTGGTAATGTTAGATTTGGGAGGCTTAGCCCGTTGGGTTATCAACTTATCCTCCAGGTCCTTAAGTGACCCCGAAGTGTCTTAACTACAGAAAGGGTTAAATTTCGCTCTAACACCTAGTAGCATCCCAGCGACTGAGATAATTGCTAAAGTGGAGTCTGCCATAAGACCACTTGACGGAGAACAGGCCGACACTGTCAGGAGAAGCGTGAACTCTATTCTCCAACGGGCTAAGCCTCCCAAACCTAACATTACCAGGGAGGTGTCACATGCACTCAAAGGTTTCAAAATTCAAAGGTTTTCAGATCTGACACAACTCTTTGATCACACCTAGTGCGACCTAAGGACATTGTCGATCCACTAAAACAAGACGGAGTAGTGTACAAGATTCCCTGCGAATGTGGTAGGGTTTATATTGGAGAGACGGGAAGATCTATGCATGAATGGATTAAGGAACAGGGGCACCCAACGAGCCAAAGCAGCCAAAAGCTGTAGAAACCCATTTTTAAGTACCTTATGGTGTTTGAAGTCTGTTTGAAGTGATGTTTTGGTTTGCTAGAAAACTTTGCTCTGTTCGGATTCCCTAGCTGAAATGTTAATTGCCCGAAAATTTTAGGGAACAAAATCTTTCTTTGAGAAAATACTACCTGAAATGAACTTTCTAGGGAACCTTTCTTCTTTCCGAAAATGCTAGCTGACGTTTTTTACTGCCAAAAACAGCAATAACGACTTCTCCGAAAACCTCAGGGGTTATGATTTCCACATTACGAATCTTTTAGGCCACGTTTTACTTACGAAAATCCGAGTGCACTCTTTAATCGTCGCCGAAAGTCCAAGGCGAACTACCCTTCACCGAACAGATATCTACCGAAACTTGTCGTTGGGTGCCCCTGAAGGAACACGATAGAGACATACGGCTTGCACGAACCCAATCCTCCGCCGTTTCAGAACATAGTAACGCGACCGGACATTATCCACTCTGGGACGAAGTTAAATTTATTGACCGAGACCCAGAATGGTACACCCGTAGGGTTAAAGAGGCTATTCACATAAGACTTCACCCTAACAACATCAACATGGACAGTGGAATTGAAATTCCAGAAGCGTGGATGCCCACGATCAAACAACACAACAGCCGATCAGTACCAAAGCGGACCGCTGAGGGAACAATTTCTAGTCTGAACGACAAGGATCGAAATCCTCCAATCAACAACGGCCTAAGCGAGAATCGAAACGCGTCAATCACCACCAGCCACGGTGCTTCTTATACTCACACGTAGCCAGTCGACACCATCGCCTGATGAAGACCAGCAGTATAGCGGTCGAAACGTCGTGATCCACATCTTTGTGACTCAATCGTGAGACAAAAGATTAACTCAGCTATCAAAGAAAAACCAATGATTCAGAGTCATGTGTGCCGCTGTTACAACAAAAACAGATCAAAAGGAGATTACACTACTTAACGTGTACACTATCTGGGCATTGCATTTCAAAATTACAAATATGGAGTTGTTGGCGGTGTTCTTTTTATTAGGTTTAGATTTATAAATAATCATGTTATTTCAAAACAATTTGTCGATGCTGTTCTTGTGATCGTAATTTTGGTTGCCAAGGCTGACTCAGTTTTGTCGGTACTTATAAAGTAAGTTGTGCCAAAGTTAAGCACCTTTTGAAGGAAAGCTTGTTAATAAGTTGTGCGGATTTCAATTTCCAAATGTTCCCGCAAAAGTTGATAGTTCGTCGGCACTTTTGAAGTGAAGGGAGATCGAGTGTCGTCATTCTAGTGGTATTAGTAATAGTAATTGGACCGAGTGGAGTACAATTCAGGGAGTAATCGCGCGAGTAATTTGAAAATACGAGCGCGATTACTCCCTGAATTGTACGACACGAGGTCCAATTACTAATTAATCGTATCTATAACAAATTTCGAGGTCCAATTACTAATTAATCGTATCTATAACAAATTTCGGAATTAAAAATTTCTTTTGGGAAGGTCTTTTGAGCGAAAACGTCTTTAGCGCTTTCCATATGTTTTGAAAACTGCAGGAAACGTTTGCAAAGGAAGCCATTAAAGCGCGCGTAATTGACGTGAAAATCACGTGGGTATCCAATTACAGGTGTCCAATTACAAAAAGTTCAAATTGGATACCTGTAATTGGACACCCACGTGATCGCGCGCCGATTACGTGACAAATAGGCGCGCGGAGAACCAATCACGATCGAGAATTTTGTTATAGATACGATTAAAGATATAAAAAGGAGAATCCAACTTAACATTACCAACAGAAGTTTTGGAAAATTCCATTATATTATTGTTCTTTGTTTGAGCTGTAGAATGAAGACCAGGGTTATTTCTGTGGTTATTTCTTGGTTTGTTATCTCAACTTTGGTTGACGACGGTGACTGCTTTAAAGGAACCTATTCCGGGAAAAAGAAACACTGAAAAAAGAGAGTTTGCACGAAAGGTGAGGAATAAAATGTTGCTCGTGCAGTTGGAGATTTTTGACTCATACCTATTAATTACGAATTGTGCTAAAGGTATATACTGATAGTATACTGATAGTCAGAATACATTTGGTCAGAGGTGGAAATACTTGGTTTGTGCATATTTATCAACTTGGACTCAACAGTCATTGTGATTTCTGAAAAATATACTCTCGACACCACGCTCTATTCTCTCTGTGCTATGGTAATATATAGATTTAGCCAAGCCTAAAAGCGGAGCTCCACGATTATTATTTTTCTACTGGTATTGAGCAACTTCGCATGGCTTTCCTTGGGCAAAAATTTTATGTTTAGAGCAGTCAACAGGAATTGACCGCTGTTCAAAAACCTCAAGATATTAAAACATTACAAGAAAATAATACACGAAGTGTTTGACCGTTTAGCCACCTCTTTCAACATGGCATTTATTGTCAAATTGCTTTCCATGTTTGATTAAGATCTAATGCACCTATCAATGTTATTCCCGAGAAAAAAAACTGAAGAAATATTAATAAAAGACCATTTACCGGGCTTGGACTTTACCATGGTATAATACACGCTGCGATACTGCCTTCTTGAAACTGGTCGACAAAGCAGAGCCTGGATACGACTCATACGAGTGACTTTGCCATCATGAAAATAACCAGAAGTCCCCGTGAGCCACGGACAAGATGGAGGAAAGATATGTAATGAAAATTTGCCCAATGTAATCACCATAGTTACCGATAAACCATCGGTTTCTTCCAGTGTTCTTTCATTCCCGTTGTTAAAAGAAAAAATACCCTGTGATTTTAGACCTGGAGTGTGGGTATTGTTTAAGCATTTAAGAGGTCAACCTCTTGGATCTCAATCCCTACAGTAGGGAACTTTGAACTCGAAACATTACCCAAGGGTGGGCAGGTTTGACAAATAATTTGCGTTTCAGGTCAAAGTTCCCACGCCATCCCGTATCCCCCCTCCTCGGGACTAACACTGATAGGTGCATAACATTTTCATCTAACATTTCGCGTTACGAACAAATTTTTGATCGTTTAACTTAGCCACCCCAACCAACAAAACGTGCACAGCCGGTAAAAAGCAAGCAAATGAACCACATAAAGCCGAAATTTCAGCGATAATGCACAAAAGTTCGTTCTGTTGACTCACTCTGTGTAGTGTTTGGTCAAACATTGTTTGTGCGCTTAGCCACCCAACGTTATGTTTGACAACTGATCATGTTGAATGAAAATGTGTGATCGTTTAGCCGGGGCTTTAATCCTTAATTTTACGAAAACTCATTTCGATTACGTGTTAATAAAATAAGGGCAAAAGTTTCTTAACGCTGTTGAGGCACCGAGGTCGAAAAACAGTCAGCCAAGCAGAGTAAAAATTCTCGTTCATTTGCAAACAAAACAACGCACGAAAACAAACAAACGATTCAACTACTTCTTTTGCGTCCAAAACGAGTAGAGATGATTGTTATTTATATCCAGTAGAGAGAAAAATAGAAGTTTCATTCCTGTACAAAAGTAACAACGATTGTAAACCAAATATTAAGCTTCAATTTATTTAATTTACCTCACTGTCCTGTGTAGTAGAGGTTTCTACC
Source organism: Pachyseris speciosa (assembly GCA_016490735.1). Classification (NCBI taxonomy): domain Eukaryota; kingdom Metazoa; phylum Cnidaria; class Anthozoa; order Scleractinia; family Pachyseridae; genus Pachyseris; species Pachyseris speciosa. The sequence continues at coordinate 47,504 of JAEMWC010001373.1, read as the reverse complement.
ACTTGATCGAAAATACGTAAGCTTCAGTAGAGTAAAAACAAGCATTATCAAAAATAGTAAACGGTTTGTCCAAAAAAGAACTTCTTCCACTCAGTTTGAGCTACTCGTTCCTCCCATTAATGCCGGTGAACTGCTTTCTTGGTGAGCTGCAAGATGCCGCGGTAAAGTGGCAGCAAAGCCCTCGAAGCGTTAAATCATTTTGTTTTCAACCACACAATCCATCCAAGTTTGAAACTTTTCCTGAGAAAAATCTTTCGCTCTTCCTTTTATCACTTGAAAATTCACCCTCCGGAGTATCTTTGGACAAGTTCTTGATTTTTATGCTTTTTACGCGAATTTAAAGACAAACTTCGATCGAAGAAGATGAAGTTGTTTTGCTCAAAATGAAGACACCAACTGAATGTGAAATTACGAGCCGCAGAAAGCGCACGAAAAATTAAGCCTCGATTTGGTTTGAGTGTCCCACACCTAGCTTGAGCCTGCGATCCAATCGAAAGCAAGTACCTGGTCAGCGGTCAACTTAAAAAAAACAGCTGACCTTGATGAGGCCTTAACTTGAGCCCGCGATATGGCACGTGACACTGGTCAGCGGATACCTTGTTTTGACAAGTGTCTATTGGCTATAGGATGAATGCCCAGTATCAAAGAAGTACGCTGTAAACTAGCTGGTCAGCTGGGCCAAGTTGAGTATGGCCGCCATGCATTAATATATAGTTTTAGCCAAGCCTAAAAGCGGAGCTCCACGATTATTATTATTATTTTTTACTGGTATTGAGCGACACCGCATGGCTTTCCTTGCGCGACTATTTTATGTTTAGAACAGTCAACAGGAATTGACTGCTGTTCAAAAACCTCAAAACATTACAAGAAAACAATACAGTCGACGTATGTGTTTGTTCGAAAACAAGTTTAGCAATCAAAGAACGATCAAATATTTTCATCCACCATCGTTGGACGAGCATGTTTGAAGGTTTATCCACCTCTCTGAATAGTGCATTAAATGGCTTTTCATGTTTTCATAGACAAGTAAAAATTAGCGATATAAAAGAACAACGTTTCGGTGACATCGTGACACCATTTTCACGTTCAAATGCATTCAAATAAACTGTCAGAAAATTATTCGCTTAAGATTAACATACTTCTTAATTAAATATGCAATGTCACGCAAATAGTTTTGCTTGAATTGAGTCCGACTGGACATTGAGAGATGGTGTTAATTCTCTAATTAGCAGCATTTCATGCACTAAACAATCGAACTTATTCATGCACTTCTTGAGAACGGAAAAATGTCTGTCAAGGTCTTTCGGGATAATACTGTGTCCGTTAATGAAGTGTTTGCCAATGGAAAAGGACTGTTTAGTGTGTTCGGCCGCACGTTAGTGCAAGTGCCTGAGGGTATAGCCTACATAACTTGCATCGCAAGGGTCACATTGAAATTTATAAATTACACGATGTTGGTTAACAGTAGGCGGTTTCTTCTCTTGCACCTTTATCTCTCGCTGGATCTTATTGCTGACAAAAACCGGTTAAATGACTGTGTGGGTCTTCAAGCTCAGGTCTTTCGGCTGTTTGCGCACTAAGTCTGCCGAAACCTGGTCTTTAAAGGGCAGGACTATTCGGACCGTTGGGTTCTCTTTTGGGGCAGGTATTGGTTGCGGGTCTTCAACTTTCGAGGCAACAAACGACCTGACTGTAGAGTTGATAAGGTGTTGTGGATATTTCAGCCGGGAGAACACTGCCCTCAAACAGTCACATTCTTCAGAAAAATAAGACCAACACGATGATAACCGATATGCACGGTCAAGCATAGTTTTCAATGTGACTTGTGCGATGTAAGTTACGTAGGCTATACTCTAAGGCACTTGCACCAACGTGCGGCCGAACACACTAAACAGTCCTCTTCCATTGGCAAACACTTCATTAATGGACACCGTATTGGCCCGAAAGACCTTGACAGACATTTTTCCGTTCTCAAGAAGTGCATGAGTAAGTTCGATTGTTTAGTGCATGAAATGCTGCTAATTAGAGAATTAACACCATCTCTCAATGTCCAGTCGGACTCACTTCAAGCAAAACTATTTGCGTGACATTGCATATTTAATTAAGAAGTATGTTAATCTTAAGCGAATAATTTTCTGACAGTTTATTTGAATGCATTTGAACTTGAAAATGGTGTCAAGATGTCACTGAAACGTTCTTTTATATCGCTAATTTTTACTTGTCAATGTTTTACTAAACCGTTCCATATTTTATCCAGAATTTCGCATTACGAACAAAGTTTTGATCATTTAGCTACTCCAACAAACAAATCGTGCACAAACGGTAAAAAGCAACCAAATGAACCACATAACATCGAAAATTTCAGCGATAATCCGCAAAAATCATTTTTTGGACTCACAGTTGGACTGGTGTTTGGTCAAACATTGTTATGCGTTTAGCCACCAAACGTTATGTGTGACGAAGACGATGTTGGATGAAAATTTTCGATCTTTTAGCCGGGGCTGAACATATTTCGTAGTAAGTTAAGCTTAGACATAAGCTTAAATGTCGTAGAAAAGAGTAAAATGAAAACAATCCTGATAGTTTGGATATTTAATCGCATGGGGCCGAGTAAAATTAAGGATTGATATCACTTGTGTTTTCAGAAATTTGCTGAAATTGCCCTCGTCGCGCAAAACATAAGTGATACTTTACGAGGACTCATTGCGATTACGTGTTAATAACATAAGGGCAAGCGTTTCTTTCAGTTCTTAACAACACAGACGTCAAAAAACATGTACAGTCAGCCTACTCGTTCCCTTGCAAGGAAAACAACAAACAAACAATTCGACTAGCTACTTCTTTGTGTCCAAAACCAGTAGATTGTTATTTAGATCGAGTCGAGACAAAAATACAAGTTTCCTTCCTGAACAAAAGTAACAACGACTAAACCAAATGCTAAGCTTCAATTTATTTAAGTTACCTGTGTTGTCGAGCTTTCAACCACTTGAAAATAGGCATCGATCCACTTTAGTAAAAACACGCATCTACAAAAATAGCAAACGGTTTGACACATGAAAGAAAGACCTTCTTCCACCAAGTTTGAGCTAATCGTTCGTCCCATTAATGCCGGTGAACTGTTAAGTGAACTTTCTTGGTGAGCTGCAAGATGCCGTGGTAAAGTGAACAAGCCCTTGAAGCGTTAATCCCTTTTTGTTTTTCAACCACACAATCCGGGCGCCATACAAGTGGATCCAAAATTTAAGAATTTCCTGAGAAAATCAGTTGAAAATTCACCTACCGGAGTATCTTTTACTTGGTTCTTGATTTGTATGCCTTTTACGCGAATTAAAAGACAGAACTTCGAAGGATGTGAAGTTGTTTTGCTCAAACAAAAACCACACTGAATGTGAAATCTCGAGCCACAGAAAGCGTGCGCGAAAATTTAATCCTCGTTTCGGCTTGGGTGTCTCGTTTTGGTTAAGTTAACCTGACTTGAACCTGCGATTCAATCGAAAACCATTACCTGGTCAGCGGTCAACTTCAACCAAACAGCTAACCTCGATAAGCTCTAAACTTGAGCCCGCGATATAATCACTTAATACTGGTCAGCGGAAACCTTGTCTTCACAGCTGTCAATTGGCCATGACACGGATGCCCTATATCAAAGTCGTACGCTGTAAACTAGGTGATCAGCTGATCAGCTGGGGTATGGCCGCCACGTTGGCATTTAGGCTCGTTATGAGCCTACAGTCCCTGTCAAAGGGAAGACATAGAATATATGTCATTTGTCTTGCAATTAGACATGAAATTGAAGTGACCTCTGACATGAGAATTTTGGTGCGTTAGTCGGCCAAATCTCTCTAGAATACACTGGAAAATACTTTAGCAAGGACCACCGTTGCAAAATAGAAGAGCCGGATCCTGTAATAGATCTAACCAGCTATAAAATTGTAAACCAGAAAACGGTAAAAAACAAGCAAGGCTGGTTACACAGCTAGGAATATATATTAAATATATATTCCTAGCCGTGTAACCAGCCTTGCTTGTTTTTTACCGCTCTCTAGAATACGCTCTTTCTAACGGCAAAGTTAGCTTTGGAATTAGCGACATCGATTTAGGCGAAGCCTAGCAGCGTTTTCAACCGAGCGCTCGTGATTGCTACGAAGAATCACAGCTAATTATTGTCGAATTTTATTTGTGTAAATTATCGCTCGATTTTGTGATCACTTCTGACACCGGAAACCAGTCATTATGACACTTTCAGACTATCAAATCACTAGCTTAAGATCTATAAAGTTGCGAGGGCGGAAACTAGTCAAAAAATGCTCAAACGTACGCTTTTTGCAGACAAATTCCCAGCCATGCCTTGTGTTTTGTCAAATATTTCATGAGGTCCCGGATGTTTACCGTCCGTGTTAGCGAGGAGCTGTTGATGACCATCTAGCCACAGCATTTTTACTAAGTCTTTAGCATGCTCCAAATTCTACACCAGTTTCTCTCCTTGAGCCTAGAAATGATCACCGACACCTACTTTCTGAGGCTAAAGACTTGTTAACACTGGAAAATACTAAATAGCAAGGACCACCGTTGCAAAATAGAAGAGCCGGATCCTGTAATAGATCTAACCAGCTATAAAATTGTAAACTAGAAAACGGTAAGAAACAAGCAAGGCTGGTTACACGGCTAGGAATATATATTTAAACCAATATTTCGGGAGGCACAGCCTTCCTTCATCAGGGTGTTACATATTATGACCCTAAGATGAAACGACGTTACAGCATATCTAATTGATAGAGGTCAAACTCTTGAACCGTTAGGTATCAACAGAAAAGAAGAAATATAATACCTATCTTTTTGTTTTCTTGTTACGTTTTTTTCAAATTTTCAAACTGTAACGTTTTTTTATTTTACGTTGTATTGTTTACCTTTATTATAATATCATGTTACATGTACAACTTTTTTTAAAACTGTAACGTCGTTTCATCTTAGGGTCATAATATGTAACACCCTGATGAAGGAAGGCTGTGCCTCCCGAAATATTGGTTTAAATATATATTCCTAGCCGTGTAACCAGCCTTGCTTGTTTCTTACCGTTTTCTAAAGACTTGTTACCTCTCAAAGCAGAGCTCTCAATATCCCTGCATTGTTCCAGCGGTACCGCCCGGATAACGAAAGTACTCGTTTAGCAAACAACTGCACAGCAGGATATTAGACGAGGCAGACACTGCACCTCGCAAGACTTTTCCCCTCACTGGACTTAAGGGATACTCTGCTCTAGGAGGCCAACGGAAAATCAAACTCTAACGACGTCATTACGAGCTAACTGATTGCGCGAAGACTTCAAATGCACGTTTATTTCTTTGAGAGAGAGTGGAAACTAACTGACAAAGAAAACTGGAGGGGAGGGGAGGGGAGGGGAGCGGGGATAAGACCTTAATGTAAAGTTGAAGTCAGGGACAGTTTCTTTCTCTTCTTCTAATTATTAATGTAGGTAGCATGCGCCCTGACTTGTTAAAATATATAATTCACTACCAATATGCACTTTAAGAATATGGACTTAATAAAAGACAAGAATTTTATTCAAAAAACCGTATCCATTATACTTAATTTCAGCAGAGTTTGGACAATAGGTTGCGATTTTCTAAAGGTGCGTATTGGTAGTGAATTTATTTTTATATATTTTAACAAGTCAGGGTGTACCGACTCATTAATTGTAATCTTTAGCACTTGTAGTTGTTTCAGCGCTCAGGGGCCCTCTTTTGGGGATTCTGTTATTTTTGTGCTAGCCAGGTCATTCAAAGGCTCTTTGTTGGGAAATTATTACTTATTGTTTAAGGGCCCTCTTTAGGGATTTTGTTATGACCTGTTGCGCTGCGACAATTACATAACATTTATCACTAGTTCTATTATTGTTGTTATTCCGCATCCTGTTAATTTACCGTTTTTGTTTCATACTTTTTGTACACCTATTGTTTTCCGTTTCATTGTCTGAGTTACGTAACCCATATGTAATTTGTAACCATTGTTGTAAAATCATATTTAAGTATTAGGTTTTTTTATATTCTGTTTGTAACTGACGAAGGTCGAGAGACCGAAACGTTTTATATTCTTAAAGTTTTAAATTTTTATCTTTTTTGAACCAAAAGCTGTCCATTTTCGGTCTTTTTAACTGTTTAATATATATATATATATATATATATATATATATATATATATATATATATATGTATGTATATATATATATATATATATATATATATATATTCCAGCTAATTGATTTTTCTATACAAAGATTAGTTTGGTTTTGCACAGAAAAATATTTTGAGCACCTTTCAATTTGTTCACGCGCGTCTACGCTCTAAACCGTGAGTGGAGAAATCGTGCACAGCTACTTCAGGCATTCCATGCCTGCTCTTTTTGCCTATACTAGAGCTTTGTTTCTACAGAGTAGCCCTCTGGGAGGTGGCTTGTTCGCTCTGTTGATAGAGCACTGCACCGGTATCGCAGATGTGGTGCAGTTTGACTCACGTACAAGCCTGGATCATTGGCCAACCACGTGACCTACAAATAACTGCCTACAAATAATGGTCTGCTCGTGCGCACTACCCTCCAACTGTGATTTTGCTACAAATAATATACTGCCCATGCGTAGTTGTGTCCAAGCATACATGCTCTTCAAATTCAGTAAAAATTGTGAAAAATAACAAAAATGATGAAAATAATTATTATCGAATGATAAAACTATTATTTCTTCTGGAAGGCCATGGGTAGAAAATACAAAGCACAAGGCTTGCACTTTTGCTTCAGTGGTAGTACTGGTCATGTGTAGTACTTTCAACCATTTAGACTTTACATCGACGATGACAAGGAAAGATTTCCCATTTAACGGACCGAGTAATCAACATGTACTCACTGCCAGGGTTGTGGTGCTGCCTAATCCAGGGGTTGTCTGAAGTAAGCGGTACTTTGTCATGTGTAGTTTGACAAATGTCACAGCTCCTCATTCTCTGCTCCAGACTCTTTAAACTTCTTAAATATCTTGTGTAAGTTCCGTACATGCCGCTCATCATTTTCACCAGTGACGATCAAATCTTCAAGAATCCCGCCTGTTTAACCCAGGCCATCCAACATTTATTTAATGATTTGATGGAAAATTGCAGGTGCAGCAGCTATCCCGAAAGCAAATCTGGTCAACATCACGCAAGTATCCTCTTTAAAGGTTAGCATATCAAAGTTAAGTTGCAGGAAACCAACAAGTACCTTTATGTGATACTGGGTGTTTACGTAAGGAGGGATACCAACAACCAGATATAGATTACGTTTAAATTAGATCAAAATTAACGTGGGGTCTTCCTATATACACGTCCTCAACACCTGAATTAACAACAGTCCAGAATTTTCTACAGTGCTGCTATGAGCGGAAATAAATACCATATGTAATTAATATATATGATGTCTTAGAAAAGGCAGATCGTGCGCTATTCAATAAGATCTCCAGTATGCCCGGCTACCCTTTGTATCCCTTCCTTCCTAAAAGTAAAGAAATTTCTGCGCGCCTTAGAGTTCCACGCAGCCACCTGCCAAAGGTAAATACCCAGAGTTTTAAGAATAGTTTCATCAATAGGCTCCATTTAAAATGTAAAGTAGCGATTTAATATTAATATTGTATTTAATCTTAATTATATTGATTTTTAATCTTTTAATGTTTCTTTGCGAAATGTACTTTTGGTGGTTTGGCAGGAATTTTTGCTTCAAACTAATAAAGACATTTACCTTTGCATTTAACCTCCTGAACAGTTCTTCTGAAGGAAGCATCGGGTACTCAGGTACATCCAAATACTAATTTAGGGTTACTTTGAAATCACTACAAATTCTAGCTGTTCCATAAGGCTTAAGAACAAGCGCAGTGGGAGTGGCCCAGTCAGAACTTTCCACTTTCTTTAACACTCCTTCCTTCTCCAGACATTTAAAGTACTGCGGTGTTGTGTATTATCTTTCACTTTCAATTCAGCCATAAATATATGAATTTCATATATTCATAGTCTCTTATTCATCACTCACGGGTTTCAGTATTACGAACCAACAAAATGACCAGCTCCCAGTTGGCTTGTTTGCTCAGTTGGTAGAACACTGCACCGGTACCGCAGAGGTCGTGGGTTGGATTTCCGTACAGCCTGAATTTTTTCAGGCTTTTCCGTTTCACTACTGCTTAAGTAGTAGTCATAACTGCGATGATCACTCACATATTCAAATCCTTTAATGGTGCCAAATTTACCATAAAACAGCTTTGAGTACTGTTGGGAGGATTGGCTAGTAGTATAGTACTTGGGGGTCCTAGCACATTTTTCACAACACATTTTTCAATTTTGTGTCGTAAAATTTTAACAGCACATTTTCCATAAAATGTGTTGGTTTTTGAAAAAAACTAGCACACTTTTTGTCAAGGTCACCAAAATTCCCAAGGTCAAGGTCAAGGTTAAATTTTCCAAGTCTAAAATTAGGATGATGAATGAATGAAAGAATTGAGTAGTATTCGTCGAGAAACGGCTGATTTCAATATTCTAAGCGATAATTAGTATATTTGAGCAGTATCCGTCGAGAAACGGCTGATTTCAACATTCTAAGCGATTATTAGTATTCAGGTAGAACAGCATTTTCAAAGGTCAACTTTTTTCTTTTTAAGTACCCTTATGATATAAAAAACACTTAAAGAAATGTTGCTTTAGGTTATTATGGAGAATAAAGAAAGAAATCTCCGGGCCTTGGAAAAGCCCTCTCAAATCAGGTCAGGTAGCCAGATGGTAAATGATCCTTGCAATCCAGATATTCACGAATATTTTGTTGAAGTAGAAAAATATCTAATATGTCCTTTATGTGATCAGAAGATAGCAGAACATAGTGTCAAAAATGAACCATGTTGTGATAATCAGAAAATGATTAATGACAATGGTGAAAATGTTTGTACAAATTGTGGTTCAGTCCACGGCTATGACTATTGCAGAGAGTACGTTGACTTTCATAATAATATGTATAAAATAAAGCGGAAATCTATATATCATCGGAAGTACCATATTGAAAATGTGATAAATGGTATATGTTGCAAGAATAGATTTCAAATTTCAGTAAAAGATAAGGGTAAAATATTAAGAATATTCAAGGAGATAGACACTATCATCCCTTCGGTGAATAAGTATCGTAAAAGAATGATAAACACCAAATTCATTCTGAAACAATTATTTATGATGATGGATCTGCCTTATGAGTATATCATATTAACCAACTCAAAGAAAACATTAAAATTTTATAACCAATATTGGGTTGAGATTCTATTGTTAATATTTGATAAGATTATTCGTATTATCAAGCAGTGAATTTTTCATCATATTTCAGTAGGTACTTATCAATAATTGGACTATTATCAGTCACATAATCATCAATATTCTTCATTGAGATTTGTATACTTGAAGCATCAAAATCACCACTTCTCAACTTGTCTTTTATTGAATTGAGTAGATGTTGATAGCTTTGATAAGCATATGTACAATTCTGGATTTTCAAATCTAGGTTTTTATGCTTCATCCACCCTTGTATCAAAAGTGCTGCTGTACTGATGGCTACCAAACTAACACCACCTGTTGCCACACTTGTGGCGAGACCTCCAGTTGCAAAGATGATGGACAAGGAATTCCCCAGTAATTTCCATTTTTTGAACCGTTTAACAGCCTGTTTATGAGCCCAACACTTTCTGTGATATGTGTGGTAATAGGCTTTTAATTCATTTACCTGATTTTCTGTTAATTCACCTGAAATATGGTTCCAGCTGAATATGCTTTTTCGCTCTTTCATACAATATGCTTATATAACGATTCTGTTCAACACACAGTACCACAAACCAGACAATTGCCCACTTAGAGGTGATAACTTACTAATTTTAGTCGTCAAGAAAGACGGTAGAGCATAAGAATATCCTCTATCAAGTGCATGTTTGACATAAAACCTACCGAAGGCATCGTGTAATATACCATGTGTCTGTAATGTATCAATCCAACCAAGAGTATGCTCCAAAAAATGTGTTAAGCAGCCTTCACCGGGACCGATTAATCCAATGCCTATATGCTCCTGGATAATGTCTCTCACTTCAATATATTTGTTAAAATGTTTGTGATATAGAAACTGGTAAACCAAAGCTGATTTCAAAATCCTCTTATCAACACCAGGGTTTTTCCGTTCAGCATCCCGAATGAACCATCGTACAAATCTTATAATCTGCTTCATAATAATTGATTACATAATTTAAAGATCAAAATAATCCTCAATGAAACGATACATATTTCTCAGTTCTTGGTTAGTTAGTGATTTCTGCCAAACAGAAAAAGCGTACAGATCCATTTCAGAAAAATTAACTGCAGTACCATTATTATTATCAACTTGACATCCAACGAACATTTTTTGTGGATTTCCTGACAGTGTTGCTGAGATTGTTTCTGTTCCAACAGGAGTCATTGATGAAATACCTCTGAAAAATTCCATATTATGACCATCAACTCGAACAGTAAAAACTTCAATATTTCCCGTCAGATTAGCCAAAGAAGAAACAGCAAGTCTTCCATTTAATGTAGAACCGAAATCAATATAACATACTCCATCAATCCAAGGAAAATGAACACCAAATCGAATATTAGCCTGCCCCCATTGAAATTGAGATTGATTCTTCACTTGTTTTGTATTAACAACCATAATTACTGTGCATGTATTCCCATTTGGTCCAGCAACTTTGGATACATCAAATGAATTTATTCTCAAGTAGTCATCAGTCCCATCGAATCGCAGAAAGAATCTCTTTTTATTTGAATCTCTTAACAGCAGAGGTTTTTTGGAATTATCAGTTTGTGTGAAAGATATATTATTGACAGGATCAACCCATCTTGAGACTCTATCGTTTGTATCAGATGTTAAAACAGAGAGAGCTGGGATGAGAGCAATAGAAATTCCATCAAGGACTGGTACACCAGGAAGAGAGTTGGAAATAACAAAAGTAGCTCTATCTAACTTCAGATCAAGTTGTTTTTTTGTGACACAATCATTATCATCAGTTCCTTCATCAACATTTATCAATTTCTTGTTGTTTCCAAGATCATAGTGGCCATCTTGTGTTAATGTAAATCCATCACCTTTTGGACCAATTAGACCTCTATCACCTTTATCACCTTTAGGACCAATTGCACCAGTATCACCTTTATTGTCTTGATTTTGTGGAGAATTGAAAACTCCCATTATAATATTAATTTAGATTAATTCATGACCACTTCAAGTGTGAATGTTGTATCAAATGCACCTGTATTAGGATGTGAATAATCAATGATTAAATAGCCTCTCGATAATGATTTGTTGATATTGACCGTTGTGATGTTTCTACTCATAGTATTATGTCTGTGTTCATAAATAGTTGCTGGTAATGGCAAAGGCCCACCACCTTCAGCTTTTGTCTTGAAGTAGAATATTCCGGGTTTTGTTCCTTGTAATACATACATTTTCTTAATATAAAAGTTATTGTTATGAATGACTAAAAAATCAGAGCCATTTATCAATACAGGCTTTAAAACATTCTTATTATGTCCTCGTTTGGCTTTGACAGAGCAATTTAAATATTGTATTTGACCGATTATTCCATTCCCATTCAAATTTAGATCACCTCCCAATTTCGGCCTGTAAAGAGCAAATCCACCCAAATCGAAAGCCGTTTCCATGATTACACCTGTAACGCTTGAACGAAATAGATTCAAACTATTATTATGAATTCTAAAGCCATTCAGATTTAAATCACCACCAAGTTTAGCCTCTTTTATCAGATAAGTGTTCATATTAATATTATTCAGCATTGTCAATTCGCCATTGTCTCCACCAAACAACCAATTTTCATTTTCTTTCACATCAAAACCATTCAAATCTAAATCAGTTTGTAATTGTATTGTTTCATTCACGATTTTGAAAGGTTCAGAGAAGTCGTAAACACTTGATGGAACGTCTACAGCTTCAAAATCAATACCATATGCAACACAATGAACTTTGTACTTATTTGGATAAGTTGGGTTAGCATTAATATGAATCGTACAATATAAATATTCAGGTGGTGAACTTACTGAAGGTTTTTCAATCCATAATAAATATCTCGAATGATCTTCATTTCTGTTATCAAATTTTCTCCCTACAGTTTTATGAATTGTAATTCCACCTTTTGCACTGAATGTTACACTACTAAGACTCATTCCTTCATAATCAGGAAATAGCCATTCAAGAATGAAAGTGTATTTTCCATCTTTTATTGTGTACATATTGAATCCAATCTTAGCTTCGTAAATATGATTAGCTTCTTTATTCAAGTCTATATCAATGACCTTCTTTGAAATCAAATGTGGTGACCGAGGTAAATTGACATATCCATTAACTGTCAAGCCATATTCAGTGCTAATTTCATTGATATCATTCATCAAATATTTGAAAGCATTCTTTGGATGAGAAGCAGATGAAATATGACTTTTTTCTAATTGATCTAAATTTACGGCATCGGTTTTATTTGTTCCTTCTTTTAAGTCAATGATTTTATGCCCTCCAAGTTTTAAGTCTGCTGCCATCACATTTGTTCCATTCAATAATAAAGTGTTCGCTCTAATAGCTATTCCAGCTTGATTTAAAACTTTAAAGTTCACTGCATCAGTTTCATTCACCACGTCCGCTAAATTCGTCAATCTATTTCCACCCATCGACAAATCGCCATACATTGCAGTCGAACCGTCTCGTCGGAGAAAATATTCGTCAGTATAACGTTTTGTCGCCGCATCGTCTGCGTTGACGGGTGGAGCAAGATCAGTAATGGCATTGTTGTTCATATTTAGATTTTGTTGTGCAACCGTATCGAGTTTGGTTTGCAACCTCTGGTCCACATAACTTTTGTTTACAACATCTTGTGGGTTTGAGGGGTTATCCTGCAGGTTGAGGATTTTGTTTAATTTCATGTCAATATTACTACCAAACGCAACATGGCCGTTTTCAATTTCATAAGCTGGGTCATGGAGAAAGTAAGACAAATTGGTATGATAGCCATAGGCCCCATAAACGATGATATGTGTTTTGGTGTTAGACGCAGGAGCTGTGCTGGAAAGTTCCACCTGTATTGCCGCTTGACCACCACTGGTTTTTTCTATCTGGAAAAGAATTTTGATATAACCATCAACGTGTGGAGTTCTAGTAAAAGATTTTTGAAATGACTGTCCAGCGTCACGCATGTTAATTGTTGGAAGGGTTAAACTGATTGCAGCATTTCTTGGATCTGATGGTGAGTAAAACTCAGTAACAAATGTGTACCGTCCATTACTCAATGATGAAACATCAAAACGAATTTTAGATGTAAAGTTGCCTCTTCGTTTGATGAAAAAAGACAATGACGACTTGTTTATGTGGTATGGTGATCTGTTAAAATTCTCAATTTGAAGGTTTTCCACACCACTGACTGCAGAAGACTTGGATATGTCTTTTAACAGAAAAGCGAATGGGTTGCGTTGGGTACCAGATGCTGATAAAATAAGGTCATCAACATACTTTTTGTTGGCAGAATCTTTATCAGAGTTTGGAGATCCAACATTTGTTATTTTATTGTCACCCATGTCAAGATCACCAGTCATTGCAACACTTCCATCTTTTTTAAGAAATGGTGAAACATCAATGCCAGTAATTCCAGCAATTTCAGTATCAACATACCCCTTTGTGGCTGTATCATTGTTTGCTGTTGGCGCTGCTACATTAGTCAATTTATTACCTCCAAGATTCAAATCAGAAGTCATTGCAACGCTTCCATCTTTTTTCACAAAGTTATTGTTCACATAGTTTCTATTTACAGCTGAATAACCGAATCTTGGGTTATCTGGTATACCAAATAGATCATTTCTATTCATGCTGACAGGTGCATAAATTACACCACCAGTGTTTTTATTAAGGAAATCAGCTGTTTTATTATCAACGTAAGATTTGTTTACAGCGTCTTGTGGATTTGAGGGGTTATCTTGTAGGTTCATGATTCTATTATTTTTCATGTCAATATTACCACCGAATGCAACATTACCATTTTCAATTTCATAAACTGGGTCATGAATATGTGATAAAATGATATTTGAAAATCCGTAAACACCATAAACTATAACATAATGTTTTTTATTGTTTTGTAAATATGGCGAAATCAACAATAACTCCATTGATGTGGAACCATGACTTGTTTTTTCAAGGAAGAATATTCTCTTAAGATAACCATCAACAAGATGAGTCTTTGGAAATGCTCTTTTTATTGAATCCTTTCTTTCAATTAAATTTGATGACAGATTGTCGTCATCGACTGTTGCATTATTTGGGCTACCACCAGTATAAAACTCAACAACTAAAGTGTACTTTGAAACTTCCAATTGTGACAAATTAAAACGAAGAACAGTTGTAAGACCAGCAGAAGGAATAACAAAAGACAAGGCTTTTTTATTTATTGAGTAAGGGCTTTTATTATAGACTTCTAATTGTAGATTATTCGCATTTCTAAGAATAGTTGTTTTTGATATATCTTCAAGAAGAAATTTGAATGGATTAACACGTGTTCCTTCAATTGATAAAACAGCATCATTAACATATCCCAAGTTAGCAGAATCATAATGATTTACTGGATCACCAACATCTGTCAAACGTTTATTTTCAATGTCATAATTACCATCTTGTGTTAATCTAAATCCATCACCTTTGGGACCAACAGCTCCAGTAGCTCCTTGTGGACCAATTGCACCTGTATTACCTTTTGGACCTCTATCACCTTTTTCACCTTTGGGACCAACTGGACCAGCTGGGCCTCTTTCACCAGTACCAGTTTCTGTTTTATCTTGATTTATTTGAGCATTAAAAACTCCCATTATATCATCTTGTTAGATTAATTTTTCGATTGTTGATTGCCATATAATATTAGATTAGATTAAACAGCACCATAAAAATTTCTCTTGATTGTTTTCATCGGCTTGTCGACATAACAGAAGGAATATGGTTTTTTGGTTGCTTCAATGTATTTCTTCTTGTCGATTCCAAGCTCCTGTGCAATCAAGTTCCTTTCTCTTGAGGATGGGAAATCATAAAGGCAGAAGTGACTGCAATTGAGTCTGATTGATTTTGGGCATCCATAGAATGACTGTGTGAGATATATGACTGAACAGTTCTTGTGTCTCCCTTGAATGAAATAGCTGATTATCTGATCTTGTTTCTTGTCAGTCACGAAATCATCAAAAACAACCAATCGCTGCAAATTTGTGTCTTTTATTTGTTCAACTGGCAATATCTCTTCTTGACTGCAAACCAAGGCAGGATATCCAATGTGACTGCTTATTTCATCCATTACTTTCCGAAGATATTGATATTTGTCTTGATCCAAATTTTTTGCATAAAGATGTATCTGATCATAATAGACCAACGGTTCCATAATCAGATGCATGAACAATGTTGTCTTTCCAGATCCAGAATTACCAGCCAATAACATTCTAAATGTATCTTTTGGCATATACGGATACAACTGTCTGAATGAATTCTTTAAACCCTGAATATCATAATTAGGGATTTCCATATGTAAATAGTTTAGATTAGTCTAACACAATTGTATATGGATATAGAACGAATGAAAAGGCTTCTTAAAAGTGGAATTGAAGCTGGAAACAAAACAAGAGAAGTTCGTGATGTTATCAAGACTTATGAATACAGAAAACAGGATGCATATGATACAACATCAGAATTGCTGAAACCCTCTATTGATGTCCAGAAGAGTGTGAAAGAAAGTGTCGACGAAAAACAGGATGAAGTCATTAAACAGTTGAAAAAGAATCAACAGGCTTTAACACAAGGACTTGATGATGTTATTGAAGCTAATAGAAGAGCTATTACAATGGGAACGGAACTTCCTGGAGCCATTGAAGCACCTGAAAAAGAGGATCAGACACCCAACATATTATCGATCGATAACTATTTCGATAGAGATGATAGAATCATATTAAGAAATCACAATCTTTTGAAACCAAGCGATTTGACTCAAGTCGCCCCACAAAAACTTGTCGAGGAAAAGAAAAAAGCTAAAGATATAGCCAGAATATGGGAAGAAGAAAAAAAAAATCATTCACTCCAGAAGAAAATGAATCTCATAAAAGAGAAATACAAACTTTGAAGAAATATAGAGATACGATTGATGATGTATTAGCTTCTTACAAATACAAAACAGGGAAAGGAATGGGTTCAAGGGGTGCATTTTTGGGTGACATGCTTTCAAGACTACAGTTACTTGGTGGATCTATTTCAGCCGGCAACAACAGCAGAAATGTTCAAAATGAATTCACAAAAATATTGCATACATTGAACAGACTGGGAATCCTGAAAACTGGTGAGTTGAATAAAATAATGATGAAATATCTAATGTAAAAGTATATGACAGAAATTTCATTACGATTCAATAGTAAAAACAGAGACAAAATTGGTGTCAGCAAGAGTCATGATTTTGAAAAAAGATTCAATACACCTCTTAAATTAACGAATAATTTGAAATATGAAATGGCTGTGAATGTTATCAATATGACATACAGTTGGTACAATGTCAGAGATATTTTTGGAAATAATCAAATGAAATACAGCTATGACAAAGGTGTAAACTGGGAAACAATAACATTCGTTAACGGGATGTATTCATACGACGATATCAATAGTTACATTCATGAGTATATGA
The DNA here is from genome assembly GCA_016490735.1 of Pachyseris speciosa. Lineage (NCBI taxonomy): Eukaryota > Metazoa > Cnidaria > Anthozoa > Scleractinia > Pachyseridae > Pachyseris > Pachyseris speciosa. Next base: position 30,742 of record JAEMWC010001373.1, on the reverse strand, counting down.
GAAAAAATAGCCATGTACTGAATCCATCTGAAACAGACAAATCAAAATTCAAGTATGGTATTAACATGTATTTCGTTTTGTCAACATATCGCATTTTGATTGAACTCAATGAAAATTATCGTGTGGATCTGAGGAATCTTGATTTCAGAAAACTTATCGGTTTCGATTCAAAATTAGTTCCAGCCACAGAATATGGAACAAATCTACCTGATATTACAAGAGGAGTAGATGAAATTTATATCAATTGTGATTTGGTGACAGATAGCATTGTTGATGGAAATAGCACAAATACAATCGCTGTTATTCCAGTCACAAATCTAGTCAGAAGTTTACCTTTCACTTACAAACCTCGTTTTCTTTCATGGAATCCTGTCTCAACACATAATATCAGCTCAATACGCTTTTATGTCACAGACTCTTCTAGAGATCCAGTCGATTTAAATGGGATAGATTGGTATATTGAGTTGTTCTTGAGAAGTGTGGAATTATAAAACCTAATAGTATATGAAACGGTTTGAGTTTAAAAAATATGAACAACATGGTGAAGGTATTGTGACTGATATGATCAAAACAGCTGGAAAAAAAGCAGCAACAACAATTGGTGAACATGCTGGCAAAAAAGCTGGCGACAAAATCATAGAACTTTTAAAAAAGAGAAAGAGTGGAACTGAGAGTGTGAGCCAGACTGGTGGTTTAATCAAAAGAAAGAGAGGCCGACCTCGTAAAATAACTTTTATCTAACACAATAATATATGTCAAACTATCGTGACTCAAAATATATCGAAAGATATGAAGATGTAGTGTTCGAACTAGAGACAGCACTTAATACTGTAGTAGCAAACAATGCTCATCAGAGGAAAACAGGTTACCGTTTCGTTGTTGATAACAGTGGAGAGACTACACCATTTGACTGGTATAATGCCCGTTTTAATGTTATTTTCAAAGAAAATAAGCTTGCAGATGGAGCTGACATTGCTGCTGCAGATCGAAATGGTATTGTTAATTCAGTTCACGCTCTTATTAACACCATTAATGTAAAAATGAATGGTCTTGATGTTTATGAATGCCGTAATGCAAACCAAGCCACAAATATTAAGTCGTTGCTTGAGTATTCACAGGGTTATGTTGTAAGTCAGGGAACCAATGAGTTCTTCTATCTTGACACCAGCAGAGGTGCTGAAAACAGAGTGGCACAAGCTGCTTATAACAAAGGATTCTCAGATCGTAAAGCTTTGCTTAATGATGGTGGTGAAGTAAATGCAGAGATAGCATTGAACAGATACGGTTTTTTCAAGAGCTTTTGGGATGAACTCATGCCTAACTCAAAAATAGAGGTGAAATTAACACTTGAGAGTGATGACAATATGATATGGCAAGCTACTGATGAATGTCGTGTGATACTAACTAAATTCCAGCTAATAGTTCCTCGCATTGTTTTCAATTCTGCGGGAAAGTCCTTATACATGAGCAAGTATCTTGACAACAGAAAGTGGACTTACATGAGAGAAATGGTTGAGAGAGGCAATTCAACAAGACAGCAGACAGCCAATTTCCGTATTTCCACAGGAATAAACAAACCCAGGCATGTCTTTGTATTCATCATCAATGATGAAAGTGATGCATCTCAGATAGCCAATAAATTTCTCTATAACACATTCTCAGTTGCAAATAGACGAACTTTGACTGATTGTTATCTTGAAGTTGGCAACGGAAATGATTATCCAGAGCTTCATTATAAACCATCAACAGAACCAACAAGAGTATTTAGAGATGTTTTGAAATATGTTCATGCGGTTAATGATTTCAGTGACAGTACCCTTCTTAACAGGAGCAATTTCGGTACAATATTCCCTTTTGTTTATTTCGATCTGACAAAACAGAAACAGGATATTAAAGATGGAATGACAAAACTGACTTTCAAATACACTTTAAGTGCTGCAACAAATGCTGATTACAGTGTGTATGCACTGGTCCTCTATGAGCAGGATATTGAGATGAGAAAGACTGATGGAAAATTAATTCTGAGATCAATGTAAATTAAATAATTAAATAAATAAATTAAATGATTGTTTGTATTAAATACAATTTAGTATAAACATATATTATATGACTACTTATCATCCTCATGGAGTAAGACTTTCAAACAGTCAGAAGCAAAGGCTTGCAAAAGCTATACAAACAAATTCACCGGTAACATTGAGACTCACACATGGAGATCTCACTGGAGGTGATCAAATGATGTTGACAAAAACACAGATAAAAAAATTAGCCAAATCACAGAGAAATGGAACAGGTGCTGATGTAAAGATATCCAAAGCACAGATCAGAAAATCAGTCCAAGAAGGAGGTTCTCTTTGGTCCAGTCTTTTTTCACTTGGAACAAGACTATTGCCTTATGCAGGTAAAGCAGTAGCTAAAGCGGCTCCAGCATTGGCTACAGGTGCTCTTTCTTCATTAGCAAGTCTCGGCATTGATAAACTATTTGGAAAGAAACAAAAAGGAGGATTTCTTATTCCTAATGCCAATTTATCCCAATTATTTAATGTAGGAAATTTATTGAATACGAGACAGATGGCTGATGTTATCCAAAAAATGCAGTATGGTGGAGACGTTGTTATAAAACCAACAAAAGCGCAGACTGGAAAGGGTATTGGAACAATACTCGCCAGCATTGGAATTCCTTTGGCTATAGAAGCAATCAGAAAATTAACTGGAAAAGGTTTGCATGTTGAAAGCAGCCGTCCAAGACGGTCAATACCTGTTCATGTTCCAGATAACATTGTACCCAGAAAGAAAGGTGGGAAACATGCTATGATTCCATGGCAATCTCCTCCTGTTTTTGGTACATGGAATAACCCAATCGGTTATGGAATGAAAAAAAAAAAACAAAGGAAAAGGACTTCTACTAGGCAAAAACAGTCCATTCAATTCAATCCCCATACTAGGAACCATTTTGTAAATAAACCATTATCCAACTTTGATTTAATCAATTGGGTTAAACAACTTGGAATAAAACATTTTAGAGGAGTATTTTCAAGAGACAATCTGCCGAGACAAATAAAAAACAATGAATGTGGGATAGTCAATCTTGATTCCAAAATTGGACCTGGTACTCATTGGGTTTGTTATAGGAATTTCAAAAATGATAAATACTGTGAATACTTCGACTCTTTCGGTTTAATGATGCCAACAGAAGTACAGAAATACATGGCTACAAGTGGAAAACAACTTGAATACTCTGGAGATGAGATACAAGAAAGAGATTCAGTCTTGTGTGGATATTGGTGTTTGTACTATCTTCTCGAGAGACAAAATGGGAGATCCATTCTTAATACAATACATAATGCTGAATTTGATCCAACAGACACAAGAGTCAATCACAGATTCATCATAGACTACTTCAAAAATATCTAACTTAATGGTATAATGGTAAAATCATATTGTGTGAAACAGAAGAAGCAGACTGAGTGTGTACCAGGAAGTGAAAGATATCAAAAGACAAAAAATGGTCGAACTGTGATGAAATGTACTTGTGCTGAATGTGGAATCACAAAGACTAAATTTGTCAGAAATCGGGGAAACTGAATAGCCCGTCTGAAGGGGCGGGCATAATAGATTCAGCCGCAGATATGGCGCTAACAGGATTCTTAGAACATGGAGTCCCTTATTTAGCAAAGAAAGGTGTAGAAATGGGAAGATATTATGCTTCTGAAGCAATGAGAAATCCAAAGCTTCAAAAGAAATTAATTGACAAAGGACTTTCCCTCGCAAAACCTGCAATCACAAAGGTTGGGTCAGAAGCTTTGAAACAACTCTCAACAAAAGTGAGACCAAATATTCGTTACAAAACAGATATCAAAGGATTAGATTATGGCGGTGCTATTGACATTCATAAGGTAATTGGCAAGCTTCCTAAACCAAAAGCAGGTTGGACACCAAGTAAATATAAATATATGGGACCATACAATCCATTGCATGAGCAGTTGGAATATGATCCAAATACTGGCGAGGTCTTGAAATGGAATGTACAACCTTACAATAAGGTGGATGAAATAGCAGCTTACCACGATATTTGTTATGATATGAAAAAAGACAAAGGTGAATGTGATAGAACAATGGTCGAGTCACTAGATCAAATACCATATGGTGAGATGCCAAAATGGGGTCAAACAGCTAGATTCTTAATCGACAAAAAACAGAAACTTGGTCTTGGTGTTTCAAAAAACGGAAAAAGCCGTCGAGTGAAGAAAACTGGCAAGAAAAACTAGCTGATGAATTACATGCACCCATAAAACGAAATTTCACTCGGCGGCGTGTGATTGTAAATAAAATTGATGAAATATGGGCAAGTGATCTAGTTGAAATGCAACAGTTCAGTAAATGGAATAAAGGTTATCGATATCTTCTTATGGTTATTGATGTCTTCAGCAAATATGGTTGGATTGTCCCATTGAAGGATAAGAAAGGTGAATCTGTCACTGAAGCATTCAAATTAATATTCAAGGAAGGTAGAAAACCACAGTATTTATGGGTCGACAAGGGAAAAGAGTTTTACAACAAACACTTGAAGGACTTGCTAGAGAAACATAGCGTACAGATGTACTCAACTGAGAATGAAGAGAAATCATCAGTAGTTGAAAGATGGAATAGGACAATTAAATCCAAAATGTGGAAGCAGTTCACTGTTCAAGGCAATACACAGTATTTAGACATGTTACAAAAATTAGTGAAACAGTATAACAACACAAAACATTCAAGCACAAAGATGACACCCGTTGAAGCATCTGATAAGAGGAATGAAGGAACTGTTTACTTCAATCTTTATGGTGATATGGAGCCATTAAAACAGAAACTAAAATTTAAAATAGGTGATAAGGTCCGAATATCCAAGTATAAACGGATTGTGTTCGACAAGGGCTATACACCAAATTGGACTGAAGAAGTGTTTACAGTTGATAAAATCCAATACACTAATCCAATAACATACAAACTAAAAGATCACAACGATGAAGAAATTGAAGGGAGTTTTTATGAACCTGAGTTATTAAAGGCTAAACAGGATGTATTCCGTATTGATAAAGTCATTCGCAGAGATTACAAGAAGAAACAAGCTTTGGTGAAGTGGAAGGGATATAGTGATGACTTTAACAGTTGGATACCGTTCAAGGATTTAAAGAAAATTATCTAACATATATGTAGATGCAAAAATATTCCTACGATAATAAAGAATTAGACGTTTCAATAGATTGTTATCTCGATAATAAAAACGAAATATGGTTCAGAGGTAGAGACATAGCCAAAATTCTTGACTATAAAAATCCGCAAAGAGCAATCAGAGATCATGTTGTATCTGATGATAAAATCTTGATAGACCTTAAAATAATGACGAATAGCAGAGGGACCGAAAGTGTCCATCAGGTCGGAAGCAGAGGGACCGAAAGTGTCCATCAGGTCGGAAGCAGAGGGACCGAAAGTGTCCATCAGGTCGGAAGCAGAGGGACCGAAAGTGTCCATCAGGTCGGAAGCAGAGGGACCGAAAGTGTCCATCAGGTCGGAAGCAGAGGGACCGAAAGTGTCCATCAGGTCAAACAGTCTTATAAATGTTTTTTTATAAATGAATCAGGATTTTATTCACTAATACTGTCCTCTAAAAAACAGGAAGCCATAAAATTCAAACATTGGGTTACATCAAAAGTATTACCATCAATCAGAAAACAAGGTTATTACAAACAGTTCAATGACAGAAGTAATAACATGCTGATGATTGGAAGTGAAAATGATCTGCACTGCAAGATTGTTTCATTCATCAGAAAGAAATATGAAGACGCATTAATGATAGCCGGTTTAGGTGAAAATCAAATAAGCTCAAATATGAGAATCAGAAGTTATAACAAAGGATATATGTCTGGACAATGTGATTTGATGTTAATGAATCCAACCAGAAAATACAATGCTCTTTGTCTTGAATTCAAAAGTCCCACCGGTGTATACCAAGTGTCGGAAAAACAAACAAATATGAAGCAAATGTATGAGAAAAACAAGTGCAAATACATTATGAGCAATTGTTTTGAAGATTTAATTTTTGAAATAACCAAACACATGGAAGAAAGTAAATTGTATTTATCACGTATAAGAAAAGACTAACTTTTATCTAACCTATATATGTGATAGAGGTCAGTATTATACTGTATTTGCTATTTTGGTAGCCAAGAATATTTTTATTCCTGGCTATTTATTTTGTGATGGCCATAAGCATAACTGTTGATTCCGTCTTTTGATAAATATCTTTTGTCATCGAAGCAGCTGAGTGATACTTTGTTGATTTCATAGCTTCCTAATTGATGGTTTTCACTTCTGATTGTTTTCATTTTATGATACATTTGTTTATCATTGAATAGAGTGTCTTTATAATTTTCATGCTTGATTTCATTTTTGATTGTGTTCTTTTTGATTCCTTTTGCTGTTTTTCCTCCTTTCTGATCATCTTTAATATAGCTATACATCTTTGATCTCAGTCCTACGAATTCACATATTGGGACTCCAGCAGCCTCATCTTTCATCTTACCAATCACTTTCTTATTGGTCTTATCAGAGAATGGTGAGCTTTCAGGATAGTCACTGTTATCGAATTTATCTTTATCATTCCAGAAATCCCTGTAGACATCTTCAGCTTCAATTTCATATGTCAAACTGTCCGTGTCAGTGAAGAGCAGCTTAGCCTTATTACCGTACTTTTGTTTAATGTAGTTGTAATGGAAATCGTACATAAGTGTCTTACTGAGATCAAGAATACACATTCCTACATATGCCGGCCTGTTTAGAGTTAGTGTTTCTTTTATCTTATGCACTGCTACCAGATTTTCATTGAATATCTTACTGCTAACATAAGTTGGTTTACTGGCTAATTTCAATAGCTTCTTCTCATCAGTCACCAATCTGACATCTACTCTCTTTCTGAGATTTTCCATAGTTTTGCCGAATACTGAGTTATTCATCAACTTGAAGAAATCTTTCTCAAAAGCATTCTTAGCATTAGTTCTTTTCTGTGTATTGAAATCAATGTACTGTCTCAGCCAAGGTGATTGTTTGAACTCTAGCACTCTGTGGATTTTTGTTACCTTTAAACCTAAGTCTGTGTATAATTGGAGGTTCCTGTAATGCAGAACATACTTCTCTTTGTTGCTTAATGTTGGCATCAGTTTATGTACCAAACCAGTCGATATATTGTATTTCTCTGCTATGTCTTTACAGTAATCTGAAAGCATATCTCCAGTTACTTTCACCTTCTCTGGTCCAAGCGGGTAATCATTATGCAGATCATGCAACTCCTGGGGGTATTCCAGATCAACTTCCAGAATCAAACCCTTATTGCTGTCTTCTTTGTATTTAGCCAGGTTGAGATTATTTATTTTATTCTCAGTCATCCATCTGAATCCACCTGTTGGAAGGTATTGACTCATTGCCCAACCGTATAGATTATTAGCATCAAGATACATAATGTACTTTGAGGGCGCCTTCTCATCATACTTCTTCATGTATTTATTATTAGCTTTACCGTAACGATTTGCAATATAGCTGATTCCTCCACGCATACCCTTCTCAATGAACTGGAACATATCAATGTCTGTCATCAATTCCAGTTTGATATCAGTCATCTTCAGCATAGCATCCCATGATAAACCAGGAGATGTGAAATAGTGACACGGATCCAGTTTGTAGTACTCGAGACATGTTCTTCTGAAGTTCTCAAATACATCAGCCAACAGGAGTACATCTGTTTTAAGGTACAGATCATGATACTCACCCATGTTGTTTAAGGAGAATATATTCCAAACAGTCTGAGCATGTGTGTAGTCTTCATCAGATATATGAGTATCATTCAGAATGCTATAGAATTCTTCTTTTGAGGGCAGCTTCTGATTGAATTTATCAAAACTGTCCATGTAATCATATGGATAAACACCTTTCTGTGCCATCAGATCAAGATCTTTTCCCTTGAACTCTTGTGAGGTGTATTTCAAGGCTTCTTTTGGTAGATTGCCTACAAGTTTTTCCAAACTAGAGCTCATGAACTGGAAACTATCAAGAAAGGTCAAGTGATTGCCAAGCATGAAAGCCATATACTTCTCCATGTTATTTGGGATAGCATTGATGTTCATTTGACAGTTTTCACCTTTTTTATTTGTGAAGGTGTGTTTCTTGACAATGGCTCCAATCTCCTGCATAATAAAATGACTATCATAACCTCTTAGATTGTGAAATATAACAGGTATCTTCACTTCTTCTGGGTTAACTCTAAGTTTCAAGTTACATTCTTGATGAGCTGATCCTCTATACTGGCCAGTAATGTGACAGTGATCTCGTACTCTGATATCCTTTTCAGTGTATTTTTTATCACAAACGTGACATTCTTTGGCTTTTTGGAATTTCTCTTCATCATCCTCAGTCATTTTCAATGGTTTGTTGAATTCTTTTACAATCTTCTTACAATATTTAACTTCCTCTAACATAGCTTCCATGAATTTGTATACAGCCTTTTCACCCCTGTATATTTGTATTGGCTTGCTGTATTTATCATCATAACAACAAACAACCTTGTAACCATATCCACAATCAGTATGCTTCTGATAGGCTTCAGTGTATGATTTATCATTGTTGGGTTGACAACCGTGCATTTTCTCAGTTATAGCCTCAAAATCAGCATAGATTACAAATGGTACTTGCTGTTGTTTATGGAAGTTGATGAATTTTAGAATATTATTGTCTTTGTTTGGCATCTTTATTGCTTGTGTGCCATTAACCAGTATGCAGTTTTCCACATGATCATTCAAGACTCTTTCTGAGCTGAAACATTGTAGACAGTGCATGCAAAAGTGTTTTCTTTCTTTGTGTTTTGTTTGATTGAATATGAATCTGTTGAAATCTTTGATTAAAACGTAGTGTTTGTTTTCATTTTCTGTAATCAATAGAAGATTCAAACAGTCTTCATACTTTTCTTTTGAAACGTAAATTGGATATGGTTGTTTGTTTTCATAACCAAATACATTGATGTTGATCTTATTTTGTTTTTCTATTTTGTTGTACTGTTTAGTTGTGACTGGGAATTCAACCCCTGAATAATCTAACGTATTAATATGTTGTCTATCAGATTTTTTTATTCTCTGAGGGTTCTTCTCTTGAGGATTCAAATGTCTGATATGACACCATCTGAAGCATTCATTGTCATCATTCTTTATGTTAATCAATCCCTTCATTTTATTCATTAATTCTGGGGGTAGTTTGATATATGATGAGCCTTTCATTGGCTGATATATTACAACATTTAGAAAATGCTTGTCGACTGATTCCACAACCCAGCCAGATCCTTCTGAAATCCAAACTGCAATCTTATTTAATATATTTTGTTTTGACGCTTGAAGTGATTCACTGATCTGGAGATTATTTATAATTGTTTGAGGTGGACTGTTGAAAAAGGCTGTTTTATGTATTATTTCACCATCAGACATTTTTCTGAATGTTATCTTTAGTGCTTCAACGAATTTCAGTCCTTTCATTGATTTTAGTAAACTTACAAGACGGTACGCTACAGCCTTTCTTGTGTTTTGCAGTTGTAATAGCGGGTCTTTGTAATTTTTGATATCTATTTGAAATGATTTGGTGTATCCTTTGAGAGCTTTATCTGTTTGCTCTATCTTAGTCCTTGGTTCTGGTATTGGGGCTAGTTTTTTAGTTCTTGGTTTTGGTACTGGTCTATCTCTAAATTGTGATGGTGGAATAATTATGTTGTCTTCATAATCTTTAACCATCTGCTTCACACTCTTGCGAGGTGCTGGAATTGGCTTCTGCTTTTTGATGTTATCAGCGAGACTAACTAATCGCCTCATCTCGCCAACATCCATACGGCCTAATCTTTTCAATAATTCTTTGAAAATACTATTTCTATTTTCCATGTCTATACCATTAGTATATATAATTTTTTGACTCGGATCATTTACCATCTGGCTACCTGACCTGATTTGAGAGGGCTTTTCCAAGGCCCGGAGATTTCTTTCTTTATTCTCCATAATAACCTAAAGCAACATTTCTTTAAGTGTTTTTTATATCATAAGGGTACTTAAAAAGAAAAAAGTTGACCTTTGAAAATGCTGTTCTACCTGAATACTAATAATCGCTTAGAATGTTGAAATCAGCCGTTTCTCGACGGATACTGCTCAAATATACTAATTATCGCTTAGAATATTGAAATCAGCCGTTTCTCGACGAATACTACTCAATTCTTTCATTCATTCATCATCCTAATTTTAGACTTGGAAAATTTAACCTTGACCTTGACCTTGGGAATTTTGGTGACCTTGACAAAAAGTGTGCTAGTTTTTTCAAAAACCAACACATTTTATGGAAAATGTGCTGTTAAAATTTTACGACACAAAATTGAAAAATGTGTTGTGAAAAATGTGCTAGGACCCCCAAGTACTATACTACTTTGGCTAGTTGGATGTTTGGTGCCACTCCAACGTAAGTTTCGACAGCCGATACTGGACATGAACAGTGGTTTCACCAGCTACGAGTATAGCATGACCAGAATAACTTTTCAGTGTCACACTAGACTCCTGTAAGGGAACTGATCCTAACTCCTTTCATCCACATTTCTTCTGGGATCACAGTAACAGTTGCTCCTGTGTCAATTTCCATTTAAAAAATTTACAAGACACTTAAGAGGTACCAGAATTTCGTCACCTTATCTTGTGTTTACCACATCTAAATATAAAACTCTCCTGAATCTCAGCTTTATGCAGTTGTTTATCACCAGAAATCTGAGTAATTTCCTTCTCAGTCAACTCTGTTCCTACTACAATATCTGCAGCCTTCAGGGCCGTACCTAGAATTTTTAGTCTGCGGGGGCAAACTCCGGACACGTTCACCGTATACAGACAGGGTTTCTAGTTGGACCTTTTGTTTTGACCCTTACACAGAACGTTGCCTCTAAGACCTTTAAGGAAAAAAACCACACTGATGCTTTTTTTTTTAATTGTCATGATTTGTTATGGCATAAACAACTTTTTTAGTTTGAAATTGCCCCCGAGGTCTCTGCTACACAATGGTGATTTATGTACCATCTTTAACTCAAGCTACACTGTGAACAGCAGTTTAACACTTTGTATGGATGGTTTCAAAAATGGGTTGAAAGCCTTCGTTAGTTTGAACAGAGATTGGCTTGAAGGAGCTGAGCTAAATTTGCAGGTTTCGGTATCAGAATACCAAGTCTCAAAAACGAGTCTATATTAGGCTGTTCTAGATTCTTCTCCAATTTGACTTCATTTCATAGATCTCTTTTGGAGTAGGAATGAAGTCCGTTCCGCGATGAATTAACAGCATTGCAAGGCCACTTAATCGATCTTCTTTCATTGATGACCAAGTCCATAACTTCAGACGGCGTAGGGCTGAGAAGGAGCGTTCGCAACTGACGCTTCCGACAGTCGTGGTTAGAAAGATCGACAGCACCTTGTGAATGGCGGGAAATTCTTGCGGACTGCAATCGGGCATTGCTCCCTCTTGTTCCGACTCTGGCTCAATCGCGTGTTTCATCCTCCACCTTGCCAGCTCTGAGTCAAAATTAGACTTCTTCGAGAAATCTAAATGCTTTCTGAAGTAGTTCTTGATCTTCTCGATATGCATGTCAGGTAACTTGGGCAATTACAAAGGGAACAGGTTTTGAGCGGTAGTCAGACCTTCGTGCTGGATTGAAAATCTCGTTCACCGACAACGTGATCTATAAATGGACAGAACACATTAATCCTGTAGTAGTCTGATGGCTGATAGTTGTGTGCGGCGTTTGCTCGATGGCGTTGAACAGTCGTTGTACGAGGCTTTACCAGGGTGACGTTGATAGAGTCAGCTACCTGGCTGATTCGACTCCACGCCTTTTGCCAGGATTCATCTCCTCTTGCTGATTTTATGCATTCTCTGGGGAAAGTTACGCTTTGGTATGCATCGCCAAGGTTACAGCTCTTAGCTTGTAGGCTAAAAATGACAGAACAAACTGCGATACTGGCGAAGCGACTATGCATTCAGAGTCTTGGAGAAGACGTGAATAAGCTGAAGCATGACGTTTAGCATCGCCACTGCTTGATGACGAAATTTCATCCAGAGCTAGAAGTACAGAGCCGTATTTAGCAAGAAGAGCAGAGAGGGTAGTAACCTTTGCACTCCAACGAGTAGCACAGAATTTCGGTACAGTCTGTCCCTTGCTTCCCTCTTCCAATTTTTTGGCAGATTCATCTCCTTCTTCTTCATCAGCACATAAAACTAGAGCGCTCAACATTTCACTGTCATTGGCGGCCGCGGCAGTCTGAAGAAATATTTCTTTCCTTTTGTCCAATCTACAAAACTGTGAAGTGGCGCACCGATTTTCAAACTACAACGAGCTAAGAATGAACACAGCAACCAAGGCAACTATTAGATGTCTTAAATAACACACGTTGTACTTTGATACTTACCTTTTTTTTGGCGTCAAAGAAGTCCATTATATTATACCTCGTTGAGCGGGAGCCGGGCGCTTTCTTCCCGACATTTTCCCAGCGGATTGAGAGAGAAACGTTTTGCCAATGTTGGCAAGAAACACTCGTCAACTGTTTCCCGCCAAATTCTAAACCACAGGCAGCCCAAATTACATAATCATTATTGTCATAAGAAAACTCGTACTGGCTTTTGCCTCGAAAGATTTTCCAAAATAATTATTTGGAATTTACATTGAAGGACGATTTCTCAGTCAATTAGTCGGTTTTCTTGAGATTTCGGACCAATATAGCTACAAGAAATAGCCCAGCAAAATCACACATTATGTTAGGAAAAAAACATTTAGTTTTCCTGGCGGGGACAACTGCCCCCCCCCCCCTATCCCCCCCGCTATGTACGGCCCTGTTCTTCAAGGTTAGATCTACTTTACCTAACAGTTTTCTGCGGATTGCCAGGTTTTGAAGTTATACCACACACCTCTCTGAAAGCTTCGTCTCTGTATCCACCGAATTCACATGTTTCAGCCAACTTTCTTCATGTATTGATTCTCATTTTGCAACTTAGCTAAAAATTCTCAGATTGACTGACCTTCTGCGTGTTGGTATTTATGGAGCTTGTACCTTTCAGCGATTACAATCGGCTTTGGTGTCAAATTTCGCCCCATAATTTCCGTAATCTTTTAAATGCTAACTCCGTCGGTTTAGTCGGTGTTGTAAAACTCTTCAACAACTTGAGAACAACAACTACGTTTTGTTTTTTTAAATTTTTTTATTATTATTTTTGTATTACATTTATTAGAAGACAAAAAATTCATACAGTAGTAATTTTATATGACATTACAGTCTACTTACATTACTCTACATTACTATACTTAACAGATTAAAGTAGAAAAGCCCACACGCGATAAAATTTCGGAAGTGCTTTTTTAGCAGTCGCGATCTCTTTTAGAATTTCGAGTTTTCCGGGAATGAACAAAAGAAAGTTTTTAAAGTCTAAAACATCTCCGCAAAGGCTTGTGCGAAAAATGCAATATTTGGCTATCAGTAAGCAATAATTAAGGACTTTCCAATTCTTTGTCCTATCATGCTAGCTGTAGAGTATATGACTTGTGGATAACGTTATTGTTTCATTTGTTTTTTGGTACCACCATTCTTGAAACAGAATCCAGAATTCCGCTGTTAGTGTAGAGTTTATTAGCAGGTGATGCAGCGTTTGTTCCTCAGCGCTGCATAGGTTGCATATGGGGCTTTCTGAAATGCCGTCTCGATAAAGACTAGCGCGAGTTGGAAGCACGTTATGAATCACTTTATATTGAAACATTATTATTTTTACTTCGTTTGTGACTGCGAAAGGCATGAGGTAAACCTTCTGGATGGTTTTTCCTGTAAATCCGTGGCGTAGAATTTTGGATTCGGCCGTGGGAGGAACGAAGATGGTGTTTAAAAGAGAGGAGTAAATAGAATTGGTTCTTAAGGTGTTGACAGTGGTATCGTTTGTGCCGTTCGGAATAGGGTTTTTAAGATTAGCTTTCCAGTTTTTTGGGATTGCATTAACCAGGCCATAGTATGTGGTGAAAGGAACATTCAAATTGAATTTCAACGCAAGTTCGTGCCAGTTCAAAAAATCCTGATTATGATTTAATATGTCGCTTATCCTGGTAAAGCCGGAGTCATACCAACTTTTGTAAAGGGCAGTATTTTTTCCTACAAGAATGTTCTTGTTATTCCACACTATTTCGTTTTTAGGATTTGTTTTGGAATCGATGCCAGTTGAAATTTTGAACTCGCACCACTAATCTAACATTTTTTTTTATAAAATGTGGGAAGCTTATCATCAAGGTCTAGTAAACTTGCTGCAAAGTTGCATTTTGTTAGGAAGGCAAGACAACCATATTTGTGCAAGAGCTGGTTAGGAATTATTTTCCAGGAGGCTTGTGACTCGTCTTGAATTCTATTGACCCAAGTTATTTTGAGCGCCTTTTCCATGATTTTAAAATCACACATTTTCAATCCGCCATCTTTCCTTTCTCCAATTATGGTGTTTCTTTTGATTTTAGGGGGTTTCCCTGCCCAAATAAAGTTAAATTAACTTATTTATTTCTTGGATGTAGTGATCTGGAACAGGGAGAACAGAGGCTGAGTAAATTAATTTAGATAACCCAAGTGTTAATCTTTCCATAAAGAGTTAAATTTCTCCGTTGCCAAGTGTTTAGCGTTTTCTCGAGGTTAAGTATTTTTTCCCGAAGTTCAGTCTGTTAGTACTTTCTTGGTTGCAAGAAAAGAAGATACCAAGGGCGTTGATAGGTCCTTTTGGCCACTTAAAACAAAAGGTTCATCTGTTCTGTCTTTCCATTCGCCTAACCACATAGCTTCGGTTTTAGTGGTGTTTATTTCTAAGCCAGAATGCTCTTTGAAATCATTTAACACCCTTAAAAGACTCGAAACGGAGTCGAGGTCACAAACAAATACAGTTGTGTCGTCGGCGTATTGACTTATTTTGAGCTCATGTTTGTTGACCTGGATACCTTTGATAGTGGGATCATTTTTTATGGATCTAGAGAGGAGTTCTATGCCGAGAACGAAGAGGACGCCGGACAACGGACAACCTTGTCTGACTCCCCGCTGTAGGGAGAAAAAGGTTGAAGCATGGGAGTGACCGTTATTCAGAACACAGCTAGTAACATTATTATAGAAAATTTTTATCCAATTTTGAATGTCATGGCCGAAGTTGAAGAGCTGAAGTGTTTCTAAGAGAGTTCCATTCAATGGAATCGAACGCTTTTTTGAAGTCCAAGAAAATGGTAATACCTTTTTGATTTAGCTTATTATAATGTCGTAGATTAGCCTTACATTTTCACCAATGTAGCGGCCTTTAACATAACCAGTTTGATCGGGGTTTATTAACGTTGGCAAGACTATTTCAATTCTCTTGGCTATAACTTTGGTGAGAATCTTGTTATTAACGTTCAGAAGTGAGATGGGCCTTAAATTTTCCAGAATAGTTTTATCCTTGGATTGTTTTCGGGATAAGCGAGATTATTCCTCGTCTTTGGCTTATAGAAAGCATACCGTGCTGAGAAGCAAAATTAGCTGGCTAGCAGATCATAACAGATGTCTGCCCAAAAGAATCGGCAGAATTCAGCTGGCAAGCCATCAGTGCCCGGGGTTTTGTTATTGTCGAAGTCCTTGAGAGCATTAGTGCATTCTTTTACGTTTATCAATCCTTCAAAAGATTTCTTCTCTTCTTCGCTTAGTGCGGTTACGTTTTTTGGATTAAAAAATGGCGAGTTTTTGAAATTATTGGCATTGATATTATTGGTGGAGCGGTATAACGACTCATAAAACTTTTTTTCTCTTCTAAGATTTCAAATTGATCTTCTATATAACAATTTTCGCCAACTTTAAGTTTGGAGACTGTTTTAATATCATGATGGCGTTTTTCTAAGCTGTAGAAATACTTTGTGTTGCGTTCTCCTTCTTCATGCCATCTCACTTTGCTTCTTAGAATTGCACCTTTGGTTTTCGTCAACATGATTTTTTTGAGACGTGATCTAACATATTAGAGTTCGAGTATGATGCTTCTGTTGTGCGGGTTATTTTCCGCTCTGGCTTGAAGGTCATTTACTTTTTTGTGCAGTAATTTTTCTTCGTCACGATGTTCTTTCGCTTTTCGTTTAGAGTAGTTGATCGTGAAACCTCTTATCTCGATTTTTATAAGGTCCCATTTTAAACCTAAATCAAGCGTCTCGTTGTATTTGTCCTTAAAGATTGGAAAGTTTATCTTGAGTGTTGATACCTATGCTTCATCTTTAAGTAAGGCTGTATTAAATTTCGAGAAGCTAGGTCCTCTTTTTTGGTTTAAGTGATTAGACTGGAGAACAAGTGACACAGCGGAGTGATCAGATTCGGGTGCATGGACGATGTCGTATTTCTTTGCTAACCGAATTAATTCCTGTGAAACTAAGAAAAAATCTAAACTACGTTTAAGGGTGTTTCAACAACTCCATCGTGCAAGGGTACCTGGCAAGTCGCATGACTACCTATGACGTCATAACAGCTTCCTTTACTCAAACGAACACAATAAAACAACAAATGCCTTTACCGGCCTCTTACTGGTATTCCTGACTTTCAATATACTTTACGTTTAGACTACTAACAGGGGCAACTTGCTGACGTTTATTTTGGCGATTTTTTTTCGCGCGAATCTATGTAGCCCCTTTTCGTTCCTCTCCACTCTGTGCTACCGCTAAAGGCTCGTGCAGACGCTGGCAACATCGTTTGCCAAAAACATCCAATATTTTTGGTTCTGCGTTTGACCACCGTCTTGCATTGTTGGCTGTTGCATTTGTTGGTTTGAATGCTGACACCTTCTAATAGCACCCGACACGGTGTTCAAATTAACCCAGCGTGTTAGACCCAACAATGTTGGATGTTGTTGGCCAACGATGTTGGCAGCGTTTTTATGGGCCCTTAAACATTGTCACTGTAGCTACATGTTGTTTTTCATTCCATATCATTTGAGTAAATTTCAGTTAGACAATTTGGAAGCAATTCTACATTTGTCAACGTGCACTGCAACAGTTTTTACCTCAGAAGCAAGCTAAACGCCAAATGTCAAACAAGGCTAAATGTCACACAAAACATGCTATTTGTCAACTTGTCGCGAGCAGAAAAAAAATCCTACTAGGCAGTATCTATATGAAAAGGCGATGCGTTGTTATAGTTTTTTAATCAGTAATTTGACTATTAAATGGTGATCACATACAATCACAGCATGTTTGTTTAGCTAGACAAGTTCCGGATGGCGTTCCTTCCACTGACATCGTAGAATGCGTGCAAACCCTTTTCTAAATTCTGTATTCATTCCAGCATAGAGTAAAGGATTTACTGAACTGTTGATATAAACCATGATACTTTCAAATACCAGCAGCTCGTTGATATGAGGCCAAGTTTGGCCAGCACCAAACTCGTACCATAGCCAAACGGCCTGGTTTGGCAACAAGCAAATCGCGGATAAAAGAACTACTGATAGAAGCATTTTAACGATCTTAGTGTTGTGTTGTAATCGTCTCGCTTCTTTTTGCTTTTTACTACTGTGAAAATCGATATAACGCCTTTTCCGTTTATTTCCAAGTGAAGGTAACTTTCTTGGAGGAAGAGGGGAAGCCAAAAATTATCAACCATTTGCGTTGCAAGATAATTCCGTTCTGAATAATCACTCACGATTCTGTTTGCACTCAGAAATATATTGTTTTCTGGATTTGGGGGATTCATTTTGTGTGTGATTTTCCTTCCATTTAGCGATAACTTCCTCTCTTGGAGAGGAACGATTATAAAAGCATTATCACAGTTTTCCGGTGCCAAGTGTTCCTTGTGAATCCAATTTTCTTGTACATGAGTTGGCGCTGGCGGAATCATCATTTTTGCCAAATTCTTCGTCATTCGTGCAGCCTGTGTGCGAAGCTTAAGCACCACCCTGGTATAGGCTAGCGCGATTTTTGTAAGCGGCAAGGCGTATTGGAATACAAATAGGCCAAGCGTGTATCTTTTCCTGACGGTGTCACTTGGCCAGAATTCGTAGCATTTATTGTTGCTTACCCTCAAAACCAGCACGCAAGGTAGCACGAGCATTTAGAGCATTTTCTCAGTGGGCAAGCCGTGAGTGTATGTTTGCATGTGGTTGTTTTAAAATTATTAACATAATGTATTTTATGTTTGTGTGTCCCCTCAAGATGCATATAATGTCTACAATTACCAAATTGCAAAATTTTAATTTTTGAATTTGATATTTTCCATCTCGTGGTTTGCAACGTGATTTCATGAAATTTATTCAGTACATACATACATACATACATACTTTATTCGTCCCAAAAGGGCTTTTCAGAATAAAGGTAATATTAAATTAAAAAGTCTAACACAAACAGAAACTATGTACAAGTGATAAAAAACAAGTCAAAATAACAATAAATTAAGCTAGCTTAAAGTGTGCAGTTAAGACTCTAATTTTAAAAGTAAATCTTTCCTTAGACAGCATTTGAAGCCTTTTAGTGTGGGTTGTTAACTTATAGGCATTGTCTAATGAGTTCCAGAGTTTGACGGTTCTGAAATAAAAGGTTCTTTGTCCCGTGGCAGTTCTATAAAGGGGAATATGTAACATCCGGGAGTTCCTCGTTGTGCTTTAGTGATGCAAGTTGTATCTTTGGATATATCTACAAAATAAGGGGTCAGGTGCACACCCAGTCATACATTTAAAGGCCATTATTGCATGACGATAGTATAGCTGCTGTCGTATTGATAGCCACTTCAAGTCTTTAAGGATGGGAGAAATATGATCATATTTCCTTGAGTTGCTAGCAATACGGGCTGCAAAATTCTACACAGCTTGAATCCTGTTAAGATTGTGGTCAGAGATGTTGCTCCAGACATTACTACAGTAGTATTTCTTGCTGAAGACTAAAGCATTGATTATGATGGTTAATGTATTCACATCGAAAGCGTGTTTAACTGGATTGATCTGTCCCGAGCGCACCATGCAGCTAGACACTGTCAAAGCGACATGCTCATTATATGTCAGGCTGGAGTCGAGAAGAACTCCTAGATCCTTAGCAGAATCAGCTGGTGTGATTTCCTTTCCCAGTGAGTTTAGACGGAAGTCCTCTGCCTTATTCACCATCGCTCTACTGCCAAAGACAATGAGGTTAGTTTTGTCAGGATTTATAAGGAGTTGATTTCTAAAAGTCCACTTACAACCTCCAATGTTTACTTTGTGGATCTCGCAAGCAATGTAAGGATACTTCACAAATTAATGTGATCAAGTAAGCTGAAGCCACTCTAAGGTCACTAAGGCCACAAGGTAGCGGGCATTACCCCTTAAATCTACCAAAGCAAAGATTGAGCCCAAGCATTAGCAGCCATGGACAGCTGTTTCGGCCTTGTTAGGCCTCATCAGCATGGCATAGCTAATGCTCAGGCTCAAGTACCCACATATCAATAAATCTTTGCTTTGGTAGATTTAAGGGGTAATGCCCGCTACCTTGTGGCCTTAGTGACCTAGTGGCTTCAGCTTACTTGATCACATTAATTTGTGAAGTATCCTTGTCACTCCAGCCACATCCCACAAGCTTTACGTTTTCATTGCTTGTTTTATTGATATGTGGGTACAGTGTACTTGAGCCTGAGCATTAGCTATGCCATGCTGATGAGGCCTAACAAGTTGGGATAACTGCTGATTAGCCCACATAGCAGCGTCTTCATCCCCCAAGTTGTCAGCATGACAAAAAGTGACGAGAATCAACCGGATGAGAATGCGAAAGCGGATGAGAATGCGGATGGTGATGTTGTCGCCGAAACGCCAGTCTTATTTTCCGAGGAAAACAATACTTCCCAGGGGTCCAAGTCACCAGAGGCTGAGGAACGAGAAGATTTCGTTCCTGCACCGAGTGTTTTGCAGGATTTATATATATGCGAGCGGGGCTCGTTTTACTAAAGTACCCGGCAACACGTGGTGGTTTGGAAAAAATGGTGTACGTCTGAAGAAGGAGTTATCTGTGTACTTCACAATAGACACCCTCTGCTCTAGCCAAGACATTCTAGAAGGGCTTGACAAAGCGGGCCTGGACATTTACACGATTAATTCAATACAGCGCCGCGCTGCAAACAACACGTGGATTGTGTCCTTTGAATCTAGTGACGCTAAAAATGTTGCCCTCGGCCTTCAAGAAGTTTGGATCAATGGTTGCCAAGTTTTCTTGGGGGATTGTGAAAGGAAAGTGGTGCTTGTTAAAGTTTTCGAAGCTCAGACCGAATTGCCGGATACGATTTTAATTGGGCGGCTTTCGGCGTACGGAAAAGTTTTTTCTTTTCGTCGAGATAGAGTCGCGTCTTCTATTTTTAATGGAATTCGTACTGCTCGAATGCGCCTTCAGATGGACATCCCGTCCACTGTTTTTATTGCAGGCGAGTTCATTCGGATCTGGTATCCAGGTCAACCGAAGACCTGTCGTCGTTGCGGGGCCTCTGATCATTTGGCCGCGAGTTGTTCCTCTGTTCGTTGTTTCAATTGTGAGAAACCTGGACACCGCATGGAAGATTGCGAGGAGTCTACTAGGAGTTGTATTTGCCGTTCGAATGAGCATCCCGTCCTGGATTGTCCATTCTTGTTGTACAGTGCAAACATTGACGTTCAGCCTTCCAATTCATCATGTGCTGATGTTGCGAAGACCGTAACTTCCCGCCGACCGTAATTTCCCAACCGGCCGCGTCGCCCTCGTACGCGAGTGTAGCCTCGCGTTCGCCGGAACAAGTCGAGGCTATTCGCGCTGCGGGGGCCGCGTCGGGCGGGGCAGCTACTCAATTGAATTCCAGTGGTAAAAAGGCTCAGCGAATTCCCCTAAGATGAATAGTGCGACGGTAGCACCCGAGAAGAGTGAGAGGGAGAGGAAGAGAGTGGAAAGGAAGCAAGAGGACAGGAGGAAGGAAGAAGAAAAGAGGAAGGATGATCAGAAGGAAGATCGTAAAAGAAACTCTCGAAAAAATGCTGAAGCATCGTTGGACTGTGAGCGGGTTCGCGATTGTCCACGCGAGTCCCGTGAGTATGATCGTGAACACGTTGGACACCGGGACCGTGAGTACGACCGTGCTTCGACGCGGGACCGCGATCGGAATCGCGATCGCCGTCGCGAGCGGGATTACGATAGGGATGATGACCGTCATAGATCAAGAACCCGTGAGCGAGATCACAGCAATAACTCTGGATCTGACTCTGATGATGCGTCTGAGTGGGTAAGGGTACGAGGGAGGAGGAGGGGTCGCCATTAGCGCCAATGCTTAAAGTTAAATGCTCGGGGTCAATTACCCCCGCTAGATGTGATCTAGCCTTACACGAATTGTCTCAGGCTGATTTTGATATTGTCTTATTGCAGGAGACTCATGACTCTTGCAAATTACAAGCTGATAAAATTGCGCGGAAATGGTCTGGTGATTGTCTCTGGTCTTTTGGGAGTGGCCGGTCGGCCGGTGTTGGCTTGCTTGTCTCTCCTAGATTCCAGGGCAAGATTTCTCGATATGTTTTTTATTCTGATGGCAGAGTTATTAGTGCATTGGTGCTTTTGGGGTCACACAAATTTAATATTGTAAACTGATTTACGCTCCAAATACCGTTTCTGAGCGTAAGGCCTTCTTCGAACGATTACATTCCTATTTTCTTTCTCGTGCTCGTTTGATCGCTGGCGACTTTAATTGTATTGATAATGTTCTTGATCGCTTACATTGCTCTGAAAATCGCCTGCCTGATAAACGTGTTCTTCGTAATTTCATGCCTGATTGCTTACTTGTTGACATTTGGCGTAAACAAAATCCTCGTTGAATTTCTTTTACTTGCGCTAACAGTTCTCAGGCATCGCACCTTGATCGTTTTTTGGTTTCTCGAAGTTTAGTGAAATACGTTTGCTTAAACAAAGTTTTACCGTGTCCTTTTTCGGACCATGCTTTTGTTTTTTAAATCTGTCTGTTGATAATCGCCCTGGTCTTCGAAACAGTATTTGGAAACTTAACACTGCCCTTTTGTCTGATGTAGACTTTAAGCGTGAATTGTCAGCGCTCATTAATAGTCACAAGGGTCGTATTGCTGATTTCTGTTCTCTGGGGAAATGGTGGGATAGTTTAAAACTTGTTATCCGCAACGCATGCATTGACTTTTCTTATCGTAAGCGTAAAATTGCCAATCTCGAGCGTAATCGCTTGACTAAACGTTTAATCTGGGCCAAGCATGCCTTTTCACAAGGTGACCATTCTATGTCTTCGGAAATAAGAGACCTTGAAAGTGCCCTTTCGTCCCTCCTTCGCGGAGGGCGCGAAAATTCGCTCACGTGCCAAATGGATCGAGGAAGGTGAGAAACCAACTCGGTATTTCTTTCGACTCGAGCAAAAGCGAGCTGAGAAGAATTCGTTTGATTGTCTCCTCGATTCAAATGGTGTGGAGAAAACGTCACAGTTTGATGTTGAGTCTAATCTCGTCGACTTTTACAAAAATCTTTTCACCAAAAATGTCATTGACGTACAGATTCAAGCTGAAATAATAGACGACGTTGAATTTTCATTAACGGACGTTGAACGCGAAAGCTGTGAGGGTTAAATAACGAAAGATGAGCTTTTTTCTGCCCTGAAAGGCCTTCAGACTGGTAAATCGCCTGGGTCTGATGGTCTTCCGCCTGAATTTTATCTGTCTTTCTGGGATGATTTGGGCGACATTCTCGTTTTAGTTCTCAACGAAAATTATCGTTTGGGGGTCCTAACTGACAGCCAGCGTGAGGGCCTCTTGCGCTTGCTGTACAAAAAGGATAATAGGCGATTGGCGAAAAATTGGCGTCCAATATCTCTCCTAAACACAGATTATAAACTGGCATCCAAGGTAATCACGGAGCGTTTAAAACCGGTGATGAGTTCTATTGTTCATTACGATCAACCAAGATCGATTTATTCTAACTTACAGTTAATCCGTGATACACTCGATATGATTGACAAAACTGATGAAACTGGCATTCTTGTTACGCTAGACCAAGAAAAAGCATTTGATCGCGTTGACCATGGTTTTCTTATGCGCGCTCTTTCTAAATTTGGTTTTGGTCCTTCCTTTTGTCGCTAGGTGCGTCTCTTTTATAATGATGTCTTTACACGTATTATCTGTAATGGCAATCTCACTAACGCCGTTTTCCTTGAGAGGGGAGTGAGGCAGGGTTGTCCCCTGTCTCCCCTTCTTTATGTCTTGGTATCGGAGGTTTTGTCAACTCAAATAAGGAAATGTAAGCAAATCGAGGGCTTCCGGCTACTCGGAGCTGGGGGTCTTCAATTTATAATCTCCCAGTACGCCGATGATGCCACTAATTTTGTTAAAAGCGAGCTTTCTCTCTGTCATCTTTTGCGTGTTGTACACAAGTATGAACTAGGCTCAGGCGCCAAGCTCAACTCCTCCAAGTCAGAGGCTATGTGGCTTGGGCGGTGGAGAACGAATGGAGCCTCTCCCTACGGTTTAAATTGGGTATCGAAAATGAAAATTTTAGGGGTCTATTTTTCAAATTAGCCTACTATCTGTTGAGTCGGATAACTGGAAATCGAAGCTTGACAAACTAGAAACCGTTCTTAATTTATGGAAACAGAGAGAGCTGTCGTTTACAGGCCGTGAAATGATTGTTAATGTACTTGGCGCTAGCCGGTTTTGGCACGTGGCCAAAATTATCGCGCCTGCCAATTGGGTTTGTGATCGTTTTCATCGTCTCGTATGGTCTTTTGTGTGGAAAGGTAAAACGGGTCAGTCGGTAGCGTTGCTACGCGCCTATCGAACTTGGTGGCTTAAACGTTGTTGACTTTCGTTCTAAATGTGTTAGTCTTCGTCTGTCTTGTTTTTTGTAGTCTCCGCGATAATTTTGGTGGCCACAAATGGCATTATCTGGCCCGTTATTTTATCGGGAATCGCCTAGCAAGACTTGAGGCGCGATTTGCTTTTGCTTCAAATCTGGTTCCGTCTTCATCGGAGCCTTCTCTTTTTTACCGTAGATGTCTAAACATTCTCCCGCAGCTATTTGGGAAGTATGGAGCGTTACCTGACGATCTTTCTTGTAAGGAAATTTATTTGCTTTTATTTGATTTCCCACGTGCTGCGCCTAGGTGTGCTGTCTTGTGGAGGTCTGTTGTGGGCCGTCCCATAGAGCGGTGGACCTCGGTTTGGCGCAAATCGCGCCTTAAGTTAATTAAAAATCGCAAGAATGATGTCTTATGACTTCTCTTGCATAATACAGTTCGTGTCAGGTCCATTCTTAAATCCTGGGGTTATATTAGTTCTGATTGTTGGCCAGTGTGCTCGCGCAAGGAAACTTCTGAACACTGTTTCGTTTCCTGTCCTAGAGTGATCGGGGTCTGGAATTATTTTGCTCCCTTTCTTTCTAGTCCTCGGCGCTCTCCTTTTGTGTTATCCTTTTCTTCTGTTCTCTTTCCTCTCTCTGATGCTCCGTCTTCTCCTACTCTTCCTATCTTTTACTATTTCGTTGCTTCGATCTTGTGTTTTGTTTGGCGAACCCGAAACCTAGCGACTTTCCGAAATAACGTTTTAAATTCTCGCGCCATCATTGATATGATTATTAAAGATGCCAAATTACGTATCCGCTGTGATGCTTTTGACAGAGTTAGGTTTTTTTGGTCCACTAATAATATTATTTGCTCTGTCAATGCAGATAACGAGATTGTCTTTAAATTTTTAGTTTATAATCTTCCTTCCTCTCTCAGGGCATATTCTTGTCCGGTTTCTGCAATTTTTCTTTTAACACCTATTAGTGATGTCCTTTCATTAGTGATGTCCTCGGTTGCTTTAATTGGTGTACTAATTTATGAAATTGTCATTTTGAACTTCATCTTTTGTAATTAGTGCTTTTCTTTTTACGTTCGTCGTCATATTGTATTGTATCTGCTCTTTTTAAAAAACAGCTGTCCATGGCTGCTAATGCTTGGGCTCAATCTTTGCTTTGGTAGATTTAAGGGGTAATGCCCGCTACCTTGTGGCCTTAGTGCCCTTAGAGTGGCTTCAGCTTACTTGATCACCTTAATTTGTGAAGTATCCTTGTCACTCCAGCCACATCCCACAAGCTTTACGTTTTCATCGCAAGCAATATAGACTGATCAAATGAATGTAACTTTTTACCACAACACTGGATTTCTATCGCATACAATCATTAAAAGTAGATAAGACTCATTGTTTAGAAGGCCAGTAAAAGAATATGAACGGTAAAAAAAAAAAAAAAATCTTTTCGCCAATTTTTAGAATCATGCAAATGAGCTTTGACCAACGACAATTATGGAAACACATGGATTTTCGTCAATTTTGAGGTATTGGTGTGTTGAAGGATACCCGCCGGTTTAAAGCAATACACCAGTTCATTGGAGTATAGACTTTATCACGAGTTAGACCAAACTTTTCAGATTTGGTTAATTTTCGATATGAAAATTAAGGCTCTAAAGAAGAGTGTCTTCTAATCACGCTCGTATGAGTAAGATTTTTTGTAAGTTTCCATATTTTGTCTGTGAACTGAATACACCTTGTAACTTGTAGCAATATAGAATTCAGCGAGCTAGTTTTTTTATTTCGACGTCACCAATTTGAACCGTTGTTGTTTTTTTCGAGAGCGTTACATGTTTTATCGGGAAGTACTCGGCTTATAAGTGTGTTTTAGAGCCATTTTCCACTACAGAAGCTCTCACGCTGGCATACAGATTAAGCTGAAATGGAGAGTAGAGGGAAACCTCTGAACGAAACCAGGGGTGAGCGATAATTTCATGGCGACTGGGATACCAAAAGTGTTCATGTCGAGTCACGGCGGCTCACGAGTGAAGTTCGTCTCTCCAGCCGTTCTGTGGATGGATTCTTGGACTTAGCAAGGCAATTTTGGCGAGATTTGACTTGCAAAGAACACAGTGGGTACCATGTTTTGCCAGAAGGTCCGGATGGTTCGAAACAAACAAATTTAGAAAATGGAGATGGCTATGGTTTCCAAATTAAAGCAGAGACTCTCAAAAGCAGAAGGCAGAGGCTCTCAAAAGTGACTCGAATCAAATGGCTGATGCTCCACTCTTTGAAGGCGTTAGAGACAAAATAGGCAAATTGAAGATTAAGGAGTATAGCTGTAGTCATTAGAGAATTTTGCTTTCAAAAGGAGATTTTACATTAAAGAAGTGAAAGCAAAGATGTGCTTAGTTTCACTTCAAGGTACATAAAACGGGCATTTTTGGTTTTGCTTGAAAACGAACATTGATATGGAATGGTAAACGAAGGTTATCCTCTTGAGGCCTAAAACAGTTACTGGTTGACACTATAAAAAGGCCATAAATTTTAGGTTTTGGCGAGAACGTGAGCACATTGTTGCAAATGTTTCTTTCTTTTCCTTTACTTTAACGCCGTTCATAGAAATTTAGTTCCAGGATAGTTCGCCGACAATTTACAAGTTTAACAAATGGGAATAATCGCGAAAGTGCTACAATACCGGAAAGTTGTAGTTTGAAATGACGTTTTCGTTGCCGTCGCCGTCGCCGTCCTAGTTTCTTAAGCTCCCTACTATTCTGTGGATGGCACTAAATTTTTTTATGAAATGATCCTAGGAGCCGCAGAGAATTGTAAGTGGATATATTTCACTTTCGAACTTTCATTTTTGTGGACATTTGGATCATTGTATGTTTTTATTCGTTCCCGTCGATTGTAGCGGTCATCGTCGATCGAAGTCTGTCAGCGCGAAAGTGTGTTGTCGTCAATTGCCAACCGTACCTGGAGTGTGTTGAACGAGTTGAGGATTTCTATGTGTTTATTCCCCAACACCTTTCAAAAGTCACCAGGCGACTTACACTTTTCGATCGAGTGTCGCATTTTTGTCAACGAGGAAATTAGTCTATTCTCGACTTAACCCCTAGCGACTTGGAGAAATATGTAGGTATTCGGATGTTGTGCTCTTTGTACGTCCATCAGATTAAACATCTTCATAGAGATCAAAACAGAATTTCTAAAACTCGTTTGTTTGCAAGGGTTGCCACCTTTTTTTTAAATCTTTTTTCGTTAGCGTGCAGTTCCAATCACCTCCCACAATAAGTGTTGTCAGTTCTGTCTTGTCCATTAAACAGTTATTGAGATCGCGAATAAATTGCAACTGATCAGTTTGATTATTCGGCGCATAGATGTTACAAAATGAGACGTTGAGAAAATGGAGATTGAAAGTGATTAATGCCAATCTTCCAGAATTGTCCTTAAAAGAATAATCGACACTTTTATTCCCCCAGGGACCTATTAGTATACACACTCCTCGACTATGACAGTTACCAAGAGAGAATATAATATAATATCTCCGCCCCATTCATCTTTCGAAACAACCTCGTCCGAAATTGTGGAATATGTTTCTTGGAGAAAGTAAAAATCCGCTTTCTGATCCCGGCTTGAAGTAAGAAAAGATGCCTATTCTCTTCGTTTGTTCCCTAATACCTCTAACATTAAGAGATAACACCTTACACTTTTGCATGTTTCAGCCGACCAATAACCAATTAATGCTTACACAAATTAATATTCACAAGAAAAAATTATGTAAAATAATAATTAAAAAAGATAAACAAACCAGTAATATTTTAGAGTTTTCCGATCCGCACCTGGCTTACTTGACTCCTTTCCCGTAACACCGAAATGAGTGACTTATGAATTGAAAGGATTAAAGGAGGTTTAAATGTTGTTTTGAAGTTCAACAATACGATTAATGCATCACCTTACAAGTTAACCAAGTCATTTTCTTCATAAATCCTTATCGGTTTTCCGTCCGGTGAGGTTTTACCAAAACTTTTAGCATCAAGGGTCCAAACGCTAAGTAGCATGCCCTGAGTGTCGCATTCCGCTAACATGAGACCCCTTACCTTTCCCAATCTGTCGCACTTACTTAAAAGAAAATTGACAACCGTACAGGGATTCAATTAGCTGACGTTTCGAGCGTTAGCCCTTCGTCGGAGCGAATCAAGGAATTGTGGGTTGTGTATGGTTTATATACAGAAAATGGAGCTACGCTATTGGTGGTAACATGGTAACGTGAAAAACAGGAATAAATTAATGGAATGAAAAGCGCTCGTTGATACCGTGGGGATTAAGAGTGCCAATTTGAAAGATCAGTTTTTGCTCGAGATTTTTACGGCTTTCCGTGGTACCTTGATGTAGGGAAAGGCCGGAGATCGACATGTGTTGTTTGGAATGGTTAGGGAGATTAAAATGCCGAGCGACAGGTTTGGATGCGTCTTTGTCATCTTTCTCAACATCACGAAGATGTTCTCGGAATCGATCACCTAGTCGTCTTCCTGTTTCGCCGATGTATAACTTTTTGCATAATGTGCAGGTTATGCAATAGATAACATTTGCGGAGGTACACGTGAAACGATCGGCAGCGATCTTAACAGATCGCTTAGGACCCGTTATTTTGTCAGTCTTTTGAATGAAAGGACAAGTTTTGCATCGCGAGCGAGCGCATTTAAAAGTGCCAGGTTGTTCAGTTGTTTTGAATGCGCTTTTAACTAGAAAGTTACCTACATTTTTGTCGCGTTTGAATGAAATTAGCGGTGGTTCCGAAAAGATTCTAGCAGTTTCTGGATCATTTTGCAGTATCTTAAAGTTATTAAGAATGATGGCTTTAACTGGGTTATTATGCGGGTGGAATGTGAGGGTGAATGGAATTCTGTCATTCTTTTCCTTTTGTGACGTCTGTAGTGCTGACTGTTGATCAATCTGCTGAGCGCGGTGATGGCCCGATTGAACCAAAGAATCAGGATAGCCACGTTTCTCGAAAAAATGGCACATTTCCTCTGATTTCCTTAGATGAATATTGTGACACCCTTTTGTTTTTCAACAGTATTTCAAGTAACAGAACTGTGGTATCACACTTCATATTACACTTTGGATGGTAAAAGCAACAAATCAATTGTGAAAATTTATTGCTGTCGAGAATGACAAAGAAAGACTGCTTGGCGGACAAAACCGTAAAATGTTTTATTTCTTTAAAGCAAAGGATATTGTTATTTTGTCGGCGTAGCTCAGAAGATCTGTCATCTGTTTAGTCGACGTGTAAAATTGTTTTGGTAATATTTCTAATGCTTTGACAGATAATGAAGAGGCGAATGAGATATACTAAATTTAGTTTCCTCTTGGTTAAATTGATGTAAATAAATAGAAATACATACATACATACACACATTTTATTTAAAACTCGGTAAAACAAATCTCCAGTATTTACAGTGCGACGCGCCTTACCGTGGCCACCCAACAAACATTTTTACAAGTTAGCCAATCAGGGTACGCGAATTTTATTGACAGACACGCCTCCGTAGAGAGTTTCAACACGCAACAACCAAATGGAAACTTGTCGTTTTCAATTAATAAACTAGAGGCAAAAGCTCTAACTTCTAACTTGTTAAAATCTTTGTTGGGTAGCCACGGTAAGGCGCGTCGCACTGTAACAATAGCTAAAATAAAAACTTATTGAATTTACTGTTTTACAAGATTGTCGAGTATGAAACCGATGAATCTTGTATTGCGCAATATATTTAGTGTTCCTTACATGCTCAGGTAACGAGTTCCACAATAGGGCGCCGCTGTAGCTGAAGCTACGTTTTAGATAGTGAAATGAAACATGAATGCCAAAGGAAGATGGTTCACTGCTTTCTAGGGTTGCAGTTAAACGTTTTGTAATTCGAAAGACCACTTGTAGAGGCATTTAATCTGTAACTGAGTATTTTATTTTGAGAGCGCTTTGAAAGTTCTTGCTAAAATAATACTGTTACTTAAAGACGGAGCTTGAGAAATTTAACTAAGCACATTTTTGCGGTTATCGGTCATTTCAGCTAAGCCTCCTCAGTCTCATTGGGAGATATTTCAGTTTTAAGTCACCTGTTCAGAGAGTTGTTTACTGATAAGCTTTGTTGAGGAAGACATGCTAATTATTTGTGATTAAGACGCCCGGGTAACCAAAAAATGCGTAATGATCAGCAGGCATTTAATAACGACTGACTTACTCAAACCAAGTGGGTTACCTTTCCGGCCGATATTTAAATATATGAGTCTTGACACTTTAACAACTACCTTACTTGTAAACCGTTTCGACCAACTCAGGCTTGTGAGAACCTCAGCGCATTTCAGACAAAATCAACTTTGGGCTTTGGCAGGTTGTTGGCAGCTTAAAGTTACTAAGTTACTAAGTTACAAAACTGAGACTGGCACAGTTCAGTTGGCTCAAAATGTTTCGGTAGTTAGCTTTATTTTGTTTTCTTAACAAATATTATTGACCACCGATTTTTATTTTTCAGCATTGTATTGATTCCTTCTTCAAACACCATTCATCTATTTCTTTTATTGAAATACCAATTGCTGGCGTATCAGTCGCTTCATACTCATTAAATATTAACATGATACGGCGTGACATAATGAATCGAATAGGCCAGTTGACATTTATAGGCCAGTTTCAATGAAGAAATATGCAAGTTGAATTGTAGTCATTTAATTTTCGAAACCGCGCACCATTGATCCGCGCCAACTCGGCGCGTGATGAACAAACTAGATCAAACAGGCCAATAAAAAATAATTGATCAACAGGGGCATCATTTAACAATGGCGCGATTTCAAAACAACAACAAACGACCGAATTGGATAAAGGGTGAAAATGGGCCTGTAAAGAGAA